>BCKZ01000005.1:193136-387792 GCA_001600815.1 Alloascoidea hylecoeti
AWAAAKACGYGAACAGAAATGCGAAGTTATCTTGTTTTTGGTAGGTAATTTTAAAGAAGGATCTTTTTGAACGCGTTCGTATACCAGACCATCCACCATCTCACGAAACCGTTTTAAATTAGCGGCACACCCATTTTTTGAGAAAAACAATAGCCTCCGAACAAGCTCCATTTTCTCAAGGGGAGTTAGAACCATTTGAGAAATGTGGGAATCCTTGTGTGATGATGAAACCATTGAAACGATCGTTTAAAGTTGATCTTAGAACAGAGAGAATTTTTTAGAAACCTTCTGGAACGACTGATTCATGTGTTTTCGCTTATAATCGACAGCCGCGTTTACTAACATATCCTGACGCTCATTCTTACTCTGTACAGATCTTGTACGAGCCATTTGAACTTATGATGGAGGTTTGGTGGCCATTGAAAGACAAAGTACTTTTATATGCTCTCGATTATCGCGTTTTGGGATGGCTGGTCATAATTCCTCAAACCACCCTATTTCTCGCGCCTTACGACAATAGGTTCCATAAAACTAATTCTAATATATCATATGAACTTCGACTCATCCAATGATACCCAGCTAATAATAGATACTGAAAATTATGTTGAAAGACTAGTGCTGCTGGCTCTAATAATCTAAATACTCTAAGTTAGAGAAAAAATCCCACTCCACAACAGAAAACACAAAAATTATATATTGAAAAATCATTATCAGAATTACGAGATTATATAGATTTTAGTAATAGTATTAAATTTAATTTATATTAGTTTTTGGTTAAGAAAATGGTGGTTGAAAATATCAATTATGTTGTGTCCGGAATCCTTTATATGTATATACCAACTGGTAAATATAGAATTTTAGTAAGAAGATTTAAACCATTTGGAATTCTTGAAAATATTGAAGATTAGGAATTAGTACTTTCATCACCGGTTAAAGTTCGTTATCCACATGATAGCAGTTCTAATTCAAGTAATGCTAGTCATTCAGAAGCTGATAAAAATTATAAAAATGGAATCCCAAATTTACAGACTGATGTTGCACAGTACACTATGTTACTCCATCATCTATTTCTATTAAAGCTTAGTGCATAGGTATTCATATTCAATATAATCGATTAACGTTAATTGAAGTTATAATAATTATGCAAATTTTATCCAAAGTGGGGTTTAAATTTGCAATTTAATTAAGATCTTCATGATCATCATAAATTTTAGTATATTTTAGCTAATTAATTACATTCAGAATAAGCTATAGGATATTAAAACAAAATATTGCAATTTTATTTATTCGTTTCTTTTGAGCCATAAATCAAATATGTATATATACGTGTAGGAAATAAATTAAAATGAATTCCGATGATTATTTTGCTTGGCATTATTATAGAGGTTTAAGACTATAGTAACAGCAATTGTATAGATAAATGAAATATAAATGATTACTGTTTAACTTCCTTTTCAACGAATTTAGCAATAGTTTGTCTTTGAATATTTGAAGTACCTTCATAAATAACACCAATTTTAGCATCTCTATAGAATTTTTCTAAAATCTCTTCTCTTGTAAAACCAACACCACCCATCCATTCTAAAGATTTTGAAGCAACTTCTTGAGCAATTTCAGTTGTATATAGTTTTGCCATTGCAGCCTCTTTAACAAAAGGTAAACCAGCTTCTTGCATTCTTGCAGCATTATAAACTAAATTTCTTGCAGCTTCAATTTTTGTTGCAGCTTCAGCAACTTGAAATTGAATACCTTGAAAATCACCAATATATTTACCAAATTGTTTTCGATCATTATAGATATAAGAAGTTGATCTATTAAAAGCACCTTGTGCAAGACCTAACATTTGAGCAGCAATACCAATTCTACCTTCATTTAAACATTCAATCGCAATTTTATAACCTTTACCTTCTTCGCCTAATATATCTTCTTCTGGAACGAAGACTTCATCAAAATCAATAACACAAGTTGATGATGCTCTAATACCTAACTTTTTCTCCTTTTTAGCAATTTTAATACCTTGAGATTTATCTAATACAAAAGCAGTTATTCCTTTATAACCTTTATCAGGATTTAAATTTGCAAAAACGATGAAAACATCAGCCTCAAAAGAATTTGTAATCCACATTTTTGAACCAGTTAAATAATAACCACCATCTTTTTTCACAGCACGAGATTTTAAAGCAAAAGCATCAGATCCTGATACAGATTCAGATAAAGCAAAAGAACCAACCTTTTCAGTAGCCAATTGTGGTAAATATTTCTTCTTTAAAGCATCAGAACCCCACTTTCTAATACATGTGTTAACTAAAGTATTTTGAACATCGTTTAAAACAGCAACACTTGGGTCAACTTTTGCTAATTCTTCAACGGTTAAAATTGCTGAAGTGAATGATGCACCTGCCCCACCTAAATTCTCTGGGGTTTCAATACCCATTAAACCCATTTCGAACAGTGATTTAATGACCTCGGGATCCATACTTTCAGCTTCATCCATATCACGTACTTTTGGAGCAATTACCTGGGAAGCGAAAGAAGCAACGGAATCACGAAACATTGACTCTTCATCCGATAAGATGGATAACGGAGATGAAGAATAGCATCTCACAATGGGTTTTAAATTTCGTAAAGAAGTCGACAGAGGTCTTGAAGCGATTGGGATTGATTTTAGGGAAATAGAACGTAACATTTTATAGATTAAATACACGAATTCGAGGTTAAAATAGTAAATTTAGGAAAACTTAGAAAAACAGGATAATTGGAGGTTATATACATTTTAGTAGGTCGGTTATACACGGCCTATCCGTTTCCCAATTGGGTTTTATTGACATTCGGAGGGGTAGTCACATGCCCTTTCCGCTAAGGAACCACTAAGGAACCACGTTGATTCCCGCCGACTTGGCGACCGCAATAACGGACTTCGCTATCATCTCCAACCTCAGGTTCTCGTGTCTCAGGTCCGTCTGCTTGATCTGGGCAATGTGGTAAATGTGCTTCAGGCTGACCGTGCCTGCCACTTGGTGTCCCGGGGTGTCGCTGCCCTTCTCGATGCCTGCGGCTTTCATCAGCAGCCACACGGTATTGGGGCTCTTGGTTTCAAACGTAAACGTCCTGTCTGGTTTGATCGTAACAACCACGGGAACTGGTGTATCTGCGATGTATTCCTGTGTCCGGGCATTGAATTCTTTACAGAAATCAATTGCTTTAACTCCTTTGGAACCGAGGGCCGGACCAACGGGAGGGGTTGGGGTGGCCTTTCCGGCTCCAACTATCATCTTTACCGTGTGGTTCACAAGGACTTTAGACATTGTTGGGTTGTGCTGTTGGATCAAATCCGCTTCTGATGTTTCTGATGTTTCTGAGTAAAAGATTTTTCAGATACAAAACACCCATACACTTCGATTATGTAAGATTATATTTGACAATTGCTTGCTATTGGTACTTGGGTTTATAATAAAAATCCAACTTTGGCCCAGAAGAGGTCTGTTTTTCTTTTCTCTTTCCCGTTAAGCTTTGTCCGTCTACTCTTTTTTTTATACCTTGTTTCCCCATCATAGCTTCCAATGCTGATATTCCAAAATCGAATACCTTAAGAATTGAATTTCCTGGATTTAAGCTTCCATAATGAATATCAAGAAATCTATGTGATTGATAGTTTGTTGAAGTATGAAGATAAATCCTTTCTTTTGTAAGTCCAATTCTTCTTATACATTTGAATTCAATACTATTTTTAATTTTAAATTCTCCTAATCTGTCTCCATTACTTAACCTGTAAACTTCAAATCTCTGCTTATGGGTAACAATTTCTGCTGACCTTACATCTGTAAACATAAATGCAATCATATCAGCTCCAAAATTATATGAAAACAGTTCACAAGTCTCATAATTTCCTTTACTTGGCTTCATGTATAGTGTCCAAGATTTAATTAATTCAGGTTTTTCTTTTTTCAAGCTCCATATATTCATTTTGTTGAACCGTTTAAACATAGTAAAATTATATAGATTACCTTCATAAATCTTGAAAAAAGATGGTGGTACTGGAGTAATAAAAGAGACCGGTTTAATTGTGTTAGAATTTCCAAATTCTACATTTGGTAGTAGCTTTGGTACAGGTACCTGAATTTCTTTATAGCTTTTAAATCCTTCTCTCAACTTTTTTATATCAACTTCCACAATTACTATAGTTGTTAATCCTTTGTCTTTATCTTCATATTTCAGAGCAATCTTACTGTACTCAAATTTATTATTCTCTTCAATGGCAATATCAGAAACCATATCAAATTTCTTATTGCCAATTTTAATTGGTTTTAATTCCAATAATGTTTTATTTGTTTTCCCAGTTTTTAAATCTATTGCAATAAATCCATTTTCTGAACCAGAATATATTAATACTTTATTTGAATCTTTATCCAGTTTAAAAAATCTACCATATTGTGGTTCATAAAACTCATCAATATTATCATTTGGTTTAAAACCATAATCATTTAAAATATATTTTGTTCTTTGACCAATCAAGTTATAACCAAGTTCTACTTGAATAATTGTTCCATTACTATGAAAAAGTGTAACTTTTCTTTCTCGTCTTTCGAATTCAACATCTGATATATGTATAAATGAATCACTATTTGAAAAGTTTTGATTAGTAGTAGTGCTTTGAGTATTATCATTTGTTTTACCAATAATTGAAAGTTGAATATCCTTTAAAGTTTGATCAACCTTATCTTGAAATAAAGGAGAAGGAATTGTTTTCACCACTTCAAGTTTAATTTTAAATGTAATAATTTTCTCATTACTATCAATTATATGGGGGGAAGCCATTGAATTATATAGATTCCAAATACTAGTTAGTTTATATGGATTAGAACTAGTTGAATGTAAATTAGAATAATTCATTGGATTAAATGAATCAAGAGAAATTTTAACAATAGTAACACATGTTGGATGAATTAAAAAAATATAATTCCCTTTAATTTTTAAATCAATTAAATCCCATCTATTAATTTTAAACTCAAATTCATCATATTGTAATTTTGATCCTTTAAGTTCACCCTTTTGACTTCGATATATAAATCTTGTTATATTTTCTTCATATATCTCTTTTAAATTACATACATCAGTGTATAACATCATTGATGAATCAAATATCATTAAATCACTTGTTTCAGGATTATACTGTAAAATAAAATCACCAAAACTTAAATTAATAAATTCATATTTTTCAAATTGATTTATATGAGTAGGATAAACATTAATGAATTTAGGAGTTCGATTTACTGCATTTAATAATGAATTAAAACTTGAGTTTAACGTTAATCTCATTTGCCTTTCAATAGCTTGATAATAAAGATAATAATATAATTCATAAATTGTTCCTTTTTCAAGATGTTGTTTTAATGGAGAATCCATCCAATCATTTTTAACACCAAGCACAGACTTTCTTTCACAATTCATTAAATATAGTTTATAAAACCAAAAATTAAACCTTTGAAATTCACGAGCCGGCATACATTGCCATAAATATTGGTATCTCAGTATCTTTTTAAAGTCATTATATTTATCATTCCATGGTAAAACAGGACGCGGACGAGATATTGGACTTGGTGGAGGATTGATTGTATGATTATTATTGGAATTAATTGTTTGTGGTTGGGATTTTGGCTGTGTTGCATTCTCATTTACAAGTGTATCCTTTCTCCATGGTACCTCTCCATAAAGGTACTTATATGCTTCTGACAGATCATTAAATTCAATGCGACTCATTATTATTATAATTAGATATATTAATACTAATTTTGAAATGTTATCGATAAGAAAATAAATATAATAAAGAGGAAGGATATAGATTATATATAAAATAATCTCTCCGGTTGCGAAATTAATTCGTTATAATTAGCTTAATATAGCAACAAAAATAAATTTTGCAGTTTCCATTTGCAGACTTAGCTTTAAGTTTTATAATATGGATAGCTATAGACAAGTTTTATGAAGCAAACTAATAGCATCTAACACTGTAAAGAAACATTTTTTTGAGAATAATTGAATCAATATAGTAAATAAGGTTGATCAACTATTAACTACGATTTTAATACATTTAAGTAGTTTAAGAAAGGTTTTCATTTCAATTTCCCCTAATTTTGGATTACTATTAAGTTTAAATTTTCTACACTTTAGACATTTCTTCTACTTTGGTATAATGCATATGCATATGAACAGAACTTCGTTTATATTGAATTAATTGGGATATAGAATTAATTTATACATTACTTTTATGAATCACTTAAATTTATACAATTTGAGAGTATTATTTGCTACAGAAACTAGTAAAGTGAGCAAACTTCGTAAATTACTCACAGTCAGTCATTGGTTTATTTGTTAGGGGTTCTTCGTCTTAATATAGTAGAGACCGGTGGAACATCACTGGTAATCAGAGTACTTTGATTAGAAGTTTCTTTAAAATAAATTAGGGTTTAGTATGTCAAAATTAAATAATTGAAGAGAGTACAACTTACGTGACGTTTTTCTTAAAATATGTGACAAACATAGCATGATTATAAGCTTGAAGTTTTTTCACGTCTTTGAGCATTAGCAAGGGCTAAGTTTTCTCTTGCTAGTTATTGACCTATAGAATGGGTTGGCACTAATTCTTTTTGATTAGCAGTTTTTTCGAAAGAAATGTAAGGGTTACTACAAAATTGAGTAACTGAAGAGAGCATACTTAAAACTTACGTGAGGTTTTTCTTTAAATATATGCCCGAGCTAAAGCAGCCAGATTTTCAGCTTGGATATCTTTTGCATGTCTTTTAGCATTAGCATGGTCTAATTCTGTAGAATGGTCTGGTACAAATTCTTTTTAATTAGAAGTATCTTTGAAAAAATTATAAAGGGTTAGTATATCATGATTAAATAACCGAGGAGAATATAACCTACATGACGCTGTAGTGGAAGAGGTCAGTGGAATATCACTGGTAATTGCCGTATCTTGATTAGAGGTTTCTTTGAAAAAAACGTTAATATGATAAAATTGAATAAATGAGGAGATCTAGAGTATAAACATACGTAAACGATGCTCTCGACCTACAAATATGTGCCCGAGTTAAAGCGGCTTTATTTCGAGATTTAATTTTTTTTACTTGTTTTTGAGCTCTAGCATTGACTAAGCTTGATATAGCGGTACAAATTTTAAAGAGTTCACAGTAAAAGGATAAAGTTTGTATTAAAAGGAACAGAACCAAAATCTAATTAGGGAGATTTAGCTTAGTATGAGAACACCCATACGGCCATAAATAATATATTATGTTAAAATCAAGATTTCTCGAAAGTCCTTCTAGAACTATTTTTTTCAATTGGGTATTGGAAATATTGAGATGAGAAGATATATACATCTGTAGGAATTGAGTGAAATTTGAGAGTGGAAAAGTGGAGTATTATTTTATAATGGGAAAACAATAAAAATCACAATTACCCGACCAGTATCACGTGATATTATATGAGATTTATTACTTTCTAACGGGAATGAAAAGTTTGGTTTGAACTAGACAACGAAAGAAACTCTAGAGGGTAAAACAATTCGATTTTTTGTGATGAGAGTAGATCTGTATATATTCTACTTATGGTTGGTCATACATCCAAGGAGCCTAATAACGTGATGATCTGCTCGGGCTTATAGAAGATTTTTTCGAATATATAGTATCAATGTCCCTATATTTTAAGTAACTTGTCTTCAGACTAATACAGACCAGCTTTAGTCTTCAACTCATCCATATTACTCACTGCAAGTTTATGAGCAGTCAAACCCCAGTGTTTAGAAAACACATCGAATAGAAATAAATTATCAGAACAGGTGGAAGACAATTCTAATAAGAGATAGAAACTTAATACAGGGATCAGTAAACATATTGTTAGTACTAGCATTATATCAGTGAATGAATGATAGCATTGGAACAAATGGTGCTTCAGATATTAAAACTACCAGTAGAGCAAATGATGTTAGTAAGAACAAACATCCAACATCGTGACTCAAATGATACCAAATCTGCAGATATGGATGTTGAGATTAAAAGAGTTGGTATAGTTTTCTAATACTGGGAGATTTCGTTTCAATGTGTCATTCTTAATCGTCTTGAGTGAAAAAGTTTGGGAGAATAAGACTGTTGGGGATACAGCAACGGAGAAAATGGAAATGACATAGTACTTGTCATTCTTTGAATTATTAATAATTCTATTCTAATAGGGTATATAATTGTATATTAGATGTATTTAAAATTTAAAGTTTAATACATATGGAGCATATTCTGAAATTCATACGATAAAATTTAAGTATTAAATTACTATTAATCGTAGACTATAAGAATTATCGGCGGATCAAACGAATTTGCTTTTATTCCGGACTCCGGAGCATGGACTCTTCTCCTTCTTTTTCTCAAAATCTTATTTTCTCCGCTAGGGTTATATCAATTTTATTTCTCATTGGCCAATTGGGGGGAATGAGTGGTGTTAGCATCTCTACCCGTGTTGTCACTGCCATGGACAGTTGACACCCAAGAACTCCCGATAATTAATCGGAGTTCCGGTATGAAAAGTAGTTTTCCTTCGAATAATAATGCTGCCTGATTTGCTTTCCAGGTCTAGATCTACTAAATAAACAATAATAGTAATTGTTCCAAACTCATTCTTATTTTCCATATTAGATGAAGCACAATGACTATTGGCTCATAATTGAAATTACTTATAATTAATTATTTAAGTTTCAATACAATTAATGGTATTATTTTCAATATTTCAGGATTTAAACCCGATATGAATTTGAAATATTCTTTTGTCTATATAGGTAGTTTTAACATCCCAGCTAAAAGTATAAAAAGATTTTCACTAATTAGAACAAATTTAAAGTGAACAGCTAAAGATATATAAAATTGCTCAAAGTCCGGAAAGTATAAACAATTTAACTAATTTATCGGAATATCCAGGCTTTTAGAGATGCGCATCAGATTCCGGGATTTTAGATTGATTATCTAGATTAGGTTGTTATCAGATCATGCAGCCTGGCGTGATATTATGCAGTGTCAGCAGGGGATTGGGCTCGCTGATTGGCCATACGCAGCTGCTTACTTTTACAGACGTGTGATTGGACGAGACAATAATAATAAATCTATTTGCCTTGTGTGTTCTCTCTTGCTGTTTAATACTTGTACGATTAATATTTGGAATGACAAATTTAGGCCCGCAAGTTTGTTCTAATTGCGGCACGGCACACACCCCGCTATGGAGACGGGACCCGGCTGGTCTGCTGATCTGTAATGCCTGTGGTCTGTATTTAAGAGCTAACAACCATCATCGGCCGGTTCATCTGAAAAGACCGCCAAATGTCGTTCCTGTGACCTCAGCACAAGTGGAAGGAACCTGCCAAGGAAATGGAAAATGCGACGGAACCGGTGGCAGCGAATCCTGTAAAGGCTGTCCGGCCTTCAACAACAGGATAGTGTTGTCCAGCCCAAGTTCCACGGGTCACACCACAGCTCCCACGACTGAATGTGCAGGCTCATCCTCTGAAAAAGAAGGTCCCAACCCTTGTAGCAAAGGTGTTACATGCTGCAAAATTATTGGCGATATTTGTAATAACCATAATAATTCTTCAACCTCTCAAAATGACACCACAAACAACAGTAATACAATGCCAGAGCCAACTCCTGTCGCTATTGCTTGTCAAAACTGCTCAACAACTGTCACTCCCTTATGGAGACGCGATGCTGCTGGCCACACAATATGCAATGCTTGTGGTTTGTATTACAAGTTACATGGTTCTCATAGACCAGTACAAATGAAAAAATCAACCATTAAAAGAAGAAAAAGAAATACAGGTACTACTAAATTCTTAGATGGAGGAAGTATTATAAATGTTGGCTTAAATATTTATCAATCTCAATCTTCTCCTAGCAATTCCCATCATGACACGATAAATTTACCTCCTATAAGAAATTTGCAGCAATCCACTTCAGACCAGTTACAATCACAAACAGAAATTCGAAAGACATCTTCTATGCCTTTAGCGGTTGATTTCACTGGGTTGTATTCAAAATCATCCTCTTCTCCAAATTCTTTGGTATTTCAATCATATAGTCCAAATTCTAATTCTAACCAACACCCTAAAATACCTAAATTACATTCTTTATCATTAAATAATAATAACAATGAACATCAACAAAATACCAATTCGAATCCAAATCACCTTGTTTCTATAAATTCATTGTTAAATTATGAATCTAGTCATGGTAGTCAATCACACCACAAACAAGCGCCAAATCCCGAATCTCATATACCACGTGATGAAGTTGATGATGATGAAGATATGGAAGTAAAACGTGAAAATTTAGCAGAAACATTAAAACACTACAAAGAAAAAATATTAGAACTAGAAAAACAATTACATGCTACTAATTCATCATCATCATCATCATCTAATAATAATAATAATAATAAATCAGAATTTAAGATTGATGATATAAATGAAGATCCTATTTTGGTTGTTCCATCACCACCAATTTCAACTCTTGAAAAATCAAATAGTAATACATCTGAAAATATTGAAATGAATGATTTAAATATAGATTCAGATGATAATAACAATAATAATTCTAATGTGAATGTTGATATTCAAATTGGGATCTTACCTAATTTGAAAAAGTTAAAAACAAGTATATGACAGTTTTTTTTTATTTATCATGAAATAAGAATCGAAGATAAAAATGATATGAAATAAATTATATTATATGAGATGTTAACTATAATTGAGAGGAAATATATTATTTCATTCGATTTTTTTAATTATAGATTTATGCCCACTAGCGCTTACTAAAATGAAGTTGATAATTAATTGTAATCATACTTCTAAACATAACAAGACTCTCATTAATTCAATTATTTATTATTTCTCTTTAAACCTTATGATTATGATATTCACTTGTGAAAGTAGTATCACTATTTTACGTTCTTTTTTTTTTTAGCTTTTATTGCTTTTTTTTTATTTCTAACTATTTATTTACTAAAATTTATTTTGTTGAATGATGCATATCTTTTTTTTCTTTTTGAGTTATATCTTAATGAAAATACTTATAATTACTTGTTCATATAATGGGGATATAAGACAGATTTAACGTTTTTCTACACCTTAAATTAAGTCATATTATAGCTTGTGTATTAAGCAAGCTTAAACAAAAATAATAATAATTTTTCTATTTGGTCAATTTCAATTTAGAGCTACCTAGTGTAAATCTTGTGCAAATATATATCCTCAGAGGATATCACACATGATTTAAAATTGTGAACACTTCCTCTAGAACTAATGGCTACGTGTTAGTTTTTCTTGGGTTTTGGTTTATTAATTGAAATATATGTTCCACTTTGTAAGTGTCGACGATAAGTTCTGTTTGAGTGTATAAATAGCTTCTCTTTGCTTTCTTTTCAGTTTTATAATTAATTTTTATCCTTGATATCGCTTTAAGGTCCCAATCTGTCCTTAATTGTTTAATAATACAAACGTGTATGTTTATCATCACAGCTACAGTACTATAGTGTTCGTCATCTGGAAATACCGGATTTAACACTTGATATTACATGTATTTTGTCTTTTATTTCCCTTGTCGCCGTGCAAAACACATAGGGAATCATCGCGGGTGAATGTCAATTTAACCAAACTGAATTAACACTATAGCTGGTCTCAGATTACTATTTCATTATGCTACCCAAGCTTTGTATTTAGTATTCTTATTCGATTCTTGTGAAACTCGACTTATATCATATATGGTTCATTATTTACATGTTTATAATTACTCTAGCTCGCTACAAGTTATGTTATATTAATTTCACATATAGCAATATTTTCCATTATACTCCCAAATTGGAAATTGTCTTCCATCTTGTCCAGATTTCCATTCTCTTAAAGCTGATAAACTTTTATTTGTTACTCCAGTCTCAAATCCAAACTTTCCAAATTCCTCTTGTAGTATAGGAGCATATGATTCATCGCCACCATAAGGTAAATCCCCTCGCCATATTAAAGTTGATTCAAGATTGAATTTTTGGGCTTCGGATAGTGCAGCATAAATTAATTTATAGATATATTGTTTAGAATCTTCGATATTTGTAATATTTGAGAAGAGTCGTATTATGAATAATTTTCTTTTAATAAAGTCATGAAACCATATAATAAAAGTTTTATCTCTCTTGTTATCATGGATAATCTCAGCACCATGATAAGTTGTCTTCTGATGATCTACTGTGAGAATAGTACTATAATATTCAGACCTAGAATGGAAGAAATCAAATGTTTCAGCTGTTGGTAGAATAGCTACCCTTGGTATGTTGTCTTTTTGGGACTTCTTCAACATCATAGATTGTAAATATTCAATATCCAAATTAGCATATTCATTAAAGGCATGGCGAGGTAGTAATTTAATAGAACTATCTAATTTAATGGTCTCAGCTGTAGTTGGGGTTTTTATTTCCGTAAGCTTTGATTCATCACTAACAAATCCAAACTGAGCATAAAATTGTCCAACTCCTGAATACAAAGTTTGAAATCCATACTTTGATATTCCTGGATTAGCATCTTCATATTTTTCCATCTTATGATAATCGAGACAATCTGTTAGAGCTTTTAACATTGAAATTCCAAGGCCCTTTTTTCTATACTCAGGAAGAATATAAACATTTCCAATCACATGAGTGGGAACTTTTACAAGTTCAACTACACCATCAGGCTTAATGATTGTACGAAATCCTGGTCTAAGACACGATTCACAACTCCCAATAATCTGACTGCATTGAGCCTTTGCGTTTTCGGCTGCTTTTAAACTCGTAGCATCAGAAGGAGTTGGTGCCATATTAAGAGCAGTATCTTTAATGATTTCAAGTACATCTGAATCAAGATTTGAATTTAGCCCTAGAGGAATTTCAGTATCATAAAAGACCCAAAAAGTGTTGCCTTTCTTAATCATTTCACTGTCACCAACGACATGTTCTCGTCTAACATATTCTGCTAGTGTCAAGTCACATCTCCATAAAACACCATTTGAAGCATGACAATAATCTCTAATTATAGGATGATGAGCTGGCGAAAGAACAAGAGATGTACCTTCAACTGGATACTTTTCATGGCCTAAAGGAATTGTAGACATCTTATTACTTATATACCAATAGATTGATAAATGTTTATACCTTGAATATTAATAGATGGGTAGACAAAGAAGAAACTTATAAACCCTAGAAAATTTTAACAGATCGATCTAGAGGGATGCTTATAATTATAAAACTTGCGGCTGGTTACATTGATATTGTCAGTTATTTGTAAAGAAATTCAATTAATAATTATAAAAGGTGCTACAGTGCCTTGTACCGTTCTTATAAACCCTCAGCTTGTGGCTCTCCATTGGGGCTTGACTGTGAGATTCTCACTATGGTGGCAAAAAGCGACAGTGCATAGGACGAAAATCCGACGCATCGACAATTTTGCCATGGACGGGTAAACTTCCAAATATAGCACTGCACATATACATATTTACTATATATGGATATACATATCTGCATAATTACTGAATATGGGACTGCATTGAATAAAGTTGTTAAAGTTCAAAGTGCCTGTTCTCCCAGTTGCGCCAAAAAGCCAATCGACTCTTTAGTGAACTGTTCTAAGAGTGTAATATATATCCAACAAAAGTGGAAAAAAGAACTAAATTAATTCTAACTGCCATTTATTTATTTGAATACATCTTCATAATTGTCATTTATTGACGGTTAGTTGAGTTAGTTGCAAAAAAGGGGGATATTGAGAAAAGTTTCATCATGGTCAACGTTAAGAATTCAAGAATTGAATAATAATAATAATAATTAATTTACCAGTTATAGGCCTATTATCATAATAATATTAATCGGCTTCTCTGTTTCTCTGTTTCAACTCTTTGCAACACCTCGCTGTGCTCATCTTATAGGATATGACCTTTTTCAAATTTTATAAAAGGCACACCAATCAATTAAAATAATTAGTTAGTCAATTACAACCCCGCAATGATTAATTATAACCGGAAAATTAGCACCATTATTGGTTATAAGCTTTTTTACGAAAGCTCAATTAACAAATAATTAGCAAACAATTTCCGTATTTAGGGTTAATTATAAGGTTTAATTTCCCCACTATATATTATATGCATATGCTAGTTTTTCCTTAAATTCATAATTAAAATGTGGGGGTTGGAAAGATTGATGATATTGAATCATTATTGATCATAATTCATGATATTGATAATAATGATAAGTATCAGTTTTAAGAATTGTTTGTAAGTGTATATAATATATAACTATTTTGTAAGGACAACTAAGACATTGGACTAGAGGGCACTATGTAATCCCTAGTACTAAATCGGTGATTCCTACTTCTCTAGCCTCAACGAATCACTTGATTAAGTTAGCCTTCTCAGCGCGATTACTACTGATGGGTAAGTGACGCATTCTAATGAGATGACCAGTTTGCAAGGATCCCATTCAATTGTAGACATTTTGATTCACTCGGATTGAAAACTTTCCAACTATGCATATCAGCCGCTTCTCCAGGGAAGAATTCAGTTAATCAATATTATAAATTTCATTTGCTTCATACTGATTTTCGTTGATCAAGCTTTCAAGGGTGTGATCCCAAGATTTGAGATTGGTGCATCAAGCCGGTATTTATCCGATGTGGGATCCTTAACATTTATTATCCGTAGATTCCAATCAAGAGAACTTTAAATCGTGTCCGCTATACTATCATTTGGGCAGCTTTTGTCTTGGTGGTGAGGCGTGTTCTGGGACTGTTATTTATTTCCAGTCACCACTTAAACAAAAGTCTTCCTATATGCTCTATAGGTTTAAATGTGGTTGCTTTATGTCATAAAAAATTAAAAAATTAATATGGTATTTATATATTAATTATCTAAATTATTCTAGTAAAGTGCGGTTGCAGATCGGAAGCTAAAGTCTATTATAACTGAAATAACTTTCAAAGTAATCAAAACAAAAACTTTATAAAATAAAATATAAATCTGGGATTTCCCCACATTTTTAGTATTCATAATTAATTCTTCGATCGATCGTTTTTCTAAAATACTTATTGGCCATGAATAGCGAGAAAGCCACCCACAACCATACTGAGGATCAAGCGACACGATCATTTGAATCAATACAGGTTGCTGATAATAATCCGGTATATACAGAAAGTTCAGTAGATGCAGAAAAATTCTCTCAGGACGAGGCCGTTATAGGCGTTCTCGATCCAGAAATGGAGAAAAAGATATGCAGAAAACTTGACATTAGAATTCTTCCATTTATTTGTGTACTATATCTTTTTAATGCTCTTGATAAAGGAAATATTTCAAATGCAAAAACAGATGGTTTTGATGTTGATCTTGGTATTCACGGTAATAAATGGAATATATTATTATGTATTTTTTATATTCCTTTTGTTCTCTGTGCTTTCCCCATATCTCTAATAATTAAAAGATACAATGCTGCAAATGTTATACCAATTTTAGTATTTACTTTTGGATCAATTACTCTATTATCCGTTACGGTTTTTAATTTTGGTAGCATTGTTGCGGTTAGATGGTTTCTTGGTATGTGTGAATCAGCATTCTTTCCTGGTATTATTTATTATTTATCAACAATGTATAGAAGAACCGAATTTGCTAAAAGATTAGCTTTATTTTATTCATTTGCTAATGTTGCAAATGCAGTTTCTGGGTTGCTTGCATATGGCGCATTCCAAATAAATGATGGTCGTTTAAAAGGATGGCAATATCTTTTCATAATCGATGGCTCATGTACTGTGGTATTAGCAGTTATCTCATTTTTCTATCTTCCAAGAACAATTGATGAAGCAAAATTTTTTACACAGGAAGAAAAAGACGTTGCAAATTATCGAATTGCAACTGATTCAAGTTCAGAAGCAACATTAAAAGAAAATTTCAAAATGAAAGATGCTTTTGATCTTCTAAAACACCCAGTTTCTATTCTTTGGCTTGTCATTGAAATTTGTGTCGGCGTTCCTATTAATTGTATCAATAATTGGTTTCCTCAAATTATTCAATCAATGGGGAAAGATAAATTACAGACAAATTTATTTACTGTGGCCCCAAACATGTCTGGTGCTATTTTTTGTATTGTTATCTGTACCCTTTCTGATGTTACAAAAGTTAGATCATATTATATCATTTTTAGTTTTTTGATTACTTTAATTGGTTTTGTTTTATTTGGATGTATTGATGTTCACAAACAATCTGCCGTTGCTTATTTCAGCACCTTCTTAATGACTGCAGGAGGTTCTTCAAGTTCAGTTTTGTTATCTTCATGGTATACAAATAATACCCCTAATGCTAATAGAAGAGTTGTTATTTCATCAATAGGTATTCCTTTAACTAACGTTGCTGGATTCATTGCTATATTTATTTTTAGACCACAAGATCAACCTAAGTATATTCCTGCTTTAGGAACAACAGCTGGATTTGGAGGATTGGGTGCAATATTAACTGGTTTAACTTTGCTATATATGGTTAAAGATAACTGGAGTAGAAACAGAAAACAAGGGTTTTCAACTACTTATAAGGATGTTTCCACTAATGATTTAAGTGATGGTCCTTCTAATCCAAACTTTAGGTGGATGTATTAATAATAATACTAATAATAAAACTGTAACTATAGATAATATTTTGATTATTTTATGTTTTGCAATTGATATTTTATACTTTTAGTGTGTGTGTTTTACTTTTTTTTAACTTTTCGCCCTATTTGGAAATAATGCGACTAATTATAAAAATATCTTTGCATTGTAGAGAAACTATTTTTGATAACAAATAATAAAAAAATCAAGTACCGTACGGAAATATTTGTTGGGTTATGGGCTCATCAGTGGCGATGTCCTTGAATTGTTTCGGAGGCATAGTTGGTAATAAATTTATATTATAAAGAACGTGTGTATTTTTCTAAAACTAAATAATGTGGCAACTCGCTAATATATAAGGGAAATGAAGATCTTCATAAATATCACCCCATATATATGAAACTATGTAATAACAAAATCTATTTTAATTTAATTATATAACTATATATCCAATAATATTTTATAACATATTATATCCACCTCAATTAATCTTTACTTTTCACGTTCCTACGTTTTACTTATATTTAAACTAATACCTTTCGTGAGAAGCACTTTTTGGATTTCTTAGGTATTGCCAAATGTTTGTAATTGCTTTAATAGATATGGTTTCTCTGTAAGGTTATGTCATTCTATTAATCTTTCATAAATCCAATTAACGTTCTTGAAAAACTTGTGAAAAACTTCAAAATTTACAAATCATTTTATCTATTATATTCTTTCGCCAAAGTTCTTTTCTTTCACTCACCAGGAAACTATTACTATCTTATTTTTTGTTTTCCCACCAAATTTAAAATTTATTGTATAAATATGTATTTTCATCTGAGGTATTTTGATATCAATATTTATCAATCGATTTTGGAGAGTATTTCCGTTGAAGAGTTTGTGTATACATATAAATTTACCTCTAGATTTAGTTAGATTTAGCTAGATTTAGTTTTTTATATATTGGTTTACACTTTTTATCCCCTATTTGGAAATAATGTAACTAAAGATATATTTTTATAGAAACTATTTGTGATATCACATATAAATGAGAAAATTCCCATTGGATATGGTTCTTTATAAAGTTATGTTATTTTATTGATCTTTCATAAATCCAATTGAAATTTTAACTTGAGACTAATTCAATGAAGTGTGACTCTTCAAAATTTACAAATCATTTTCTCCTATTTATATAGTCTTCACCAAAGTTCTTTTCTTTCATTTTTGCTTCCTTCCCATCTTCTTTTCTGTTGTTTCCGGAAATTTTAACATATAAATATGTATTTTTATCCAAATGGCAAAGTATTTTGATTCATGCAAAATAATTTTAACTAAAATTTTAATTTTACTGCAATTTACCTACCTTTAGTGTGTGTCAATTCAAGATTCTATTAGAAGCTACCTAATCGCATGGTCTCCATTGTGATATAATAATATTCTTCTCACTCTGACCAAAGACTCTGGTGTAACCTGTATTACAGAAGGAGTTTCATTCCATTTACCTAAGTTAATCAAAAACACTTTAAAAATTATTAAACTTATTCTTTCGCCTCTGCTTGGATTGCATGATTTCATTTGACTGTTTAACATCTTCCGTCTTCCGCTTTGTAAGCTGAGCAATAAGATGAAATCAGATTAGTAAATACAATTACTCTAGGCTTAATTCAAAAGCGATTCCCAATTATAATATTCAAATTCTATAATAAAGGTCGTTCAGCTTTTATTGATTGTACTTTTATTTTCATTAAAATTTTATGTGTATTTATTTTTATTAAACTTCACCATGTTACTATGTAGTTCTAACATCTGTAAAAATGGAATAACTATAACTTATAGACATATATCAAGACTTTTTGGTTCCATAATTAATATTAGAAATGTTCGGATTATGCATCATCAAATGTAATGTTGATATTATAGGCAACTATCTGCTATAATTTTCAATTGGCCATGAGAATGTATGATAGGAGGGGTCCTAACGCTATACTTATTATGAAGTGTAAGTTTACAAGATACCCTGGTTTAGATCGAAGTTTTTATAGTTACATAATTAAAGTTAGGTGGAAAGAAAAACGAAATCTACCTCTTCTACTATTCAAATATTATGAAATTTAATATTGATATTGTTTACGTAGTTGTAAGTTTATAGAATATCTTTTGAAATCAAATTATATGCATAGACCGCTGCGGCACAATTCAAATGAATATCAACTTAACTCTTTCTTCCTTACTTCCTTTTGTGTATTATTATAAAACAAACATCATCTTTCTACAATTTTTTATGATTATATATCATGTTAATAATTACTACAATATATTACATGATAATTTCTTGTTTTATAATAATTAGCCAAGGAATTTTAGGATTTCCAACAATCAATAGTTATAATAATGACAAACTTCAATTACAAGACGTCAATTTTTTCACAATATCAAATCTAACAAATAAAGAAATAAGTCAAAAATTAATGTATGATTTAAAATATTTTGCAAAAATTAATAGTCAAATATATTGTCTTTTAACAAATGGTTGGTCAAAAGATTTACCAGGTTGTCCTATTTATTGTAATGATAAAGATTTTAAAAATTTACAATTATTTAATTTTTGGAGACCAAATAAAAGATTATCAAGTGGTATTGTTACATTATTTTATTTAAATCATTTAAGAAAGGAAAAAATTATTATTTTTAGAGGATCAATTACAATTAATGATTGGATTGTTGATCTTACTTTACCGCTAATAAAATATATTCCAATTGTAATTAAAAAAAATTTAATTAAAGATATAATTGAATATAATGGTAATGTTCATTTAGGATTTTATGAAGCTTTAAAACAAACATGGGATGGAATTAATGAAATATTTAATGAAATGAATAAAATTTATCCAAATTATAGTATAATTTTAATGGGTCATTCATTAGGTGGAGGAGTTGCACAATTAGTAGGACTTGAATTTAAATATCTTGGTTATAATACAACAATAATAACATGGGGATCACCAAAAATTGGTGATATTAATTTTGTTAAAAATTTTAATAAAAAATTTAATCCAAAAATTTCCTATGATGCTTTACAAAAAGGTGAATTTATTGGTTCTATTAGACAAGTTAATAGAGGAGATATTGTTACTTTTGTACCACCTGCTCCATTATTTCAACATGGTGGATTAAAAATAATTATTAATACAGATGAAATAATACCTAATGAGGAAGATATTTTCATTCATAATCCTGATTATAATATTGATGATGATGATATTTTAGGGGTGGGTAGTGTGAATTCAATTGGAAGTGATGTTTTGGAGATGGCAGGAAGTAGGCATATCTATTATTATCTTAATCAAATGGAATGCATTTCAAGTATTGGAAATTTGAAAATTTATGTGAAAGGATTAATTTCTACAATATTAAAGACTCCATTTACTATTCCTGAGAATAATAGTTAAAATGTTGATTTTTATAATTGTATATTGAAAAATTATAAAGAGCAGACTTATTGTTTATGATCACCCACCCTTCTCCAAAACGTAAAATTATAACCCGTAGTCTTTTTCACTACTTCGCAACGACCAACAATGGTAAAATCCAAAAGGTCTCTCAGAAATCTGGCACACAAAAACAAGGAAGTGAGATCGAATAGATGGTGTGAACAACCCACACCAGCAGCTAAAGAAGTATACCATTGTTATTCAAAAAAGGAGGGTGGGCTACGATGAAATTCTTTATTGTTTAGTGGATGAGCACTCTAAAGAGGACTAAAGAATTTGAGGCATTTTGGGTTCTCAGTAGTGGGATAGAGGATCTTGAAATAGACTATACCGGCGATATCGATAATTTATGCAAGGAATAAAGGATTAACTTCTTCTACTCATATGATCGGTGTGGCCGTTTGACTTGATTGTGGCAGTGAAGTCTGTTTCTATGGAAACACCACCATTAGAATAATATGCAAGAGGATCTTCAAATGAAAACTAGACCTCTTTTGGAAGCCGAAATGAGTGAAAACATACAATACGCTAAATGTAGAATTTTCAAATGAAACAATTAAGTGTAGGAGGGAGGGTTCTTGGAAAAAATATTTCAAAGAAAATCTAGCAGTTAGTAATGATATGGAAAGGGAACTTTTTGCACTCTACAAAACTATGATCAAAAACAGAAGAACATGTAAAAAACATCAAAAGAATTTATTAGGATAAGTAGTTTATATACACAGAATATCTAATGAATTCATAACACTTGTTTTTGAGTTGTTAAGAACCCTAGCTAAGGTCTAGGCAATGATTTTTACTCAATTGTAAATAAATATAGAAATATTAACAATTTTAAATATTAAATCCAACAATATTTCCCATTATATTCCCATATCAATTTTTCATTTTCATTATCAGTGTTATTATCATTTGAATATCCCCAACTTCTAACAGCAGATAAACTACCATTTTCAACATTTCTTTCCACATTAATTTTAAATTTTTTATCATTTATAATTAAATTTTCATTATTTAATTCATCATCAATAATATTAGACCATAGTAATTTATTATCAATATCATTATTAATTGAATAAGGTAAATCACCTTCCCATAAAATAACTTTATCAAGATTATAATTTTTAGATTCTAATAGAGCTAATTTTAATAATTGAATAATTTGTTTTTTAGAAATATCAATATTATTAATTGTTGTGAAAAGTCTTAAAATATATAAATTATTTGATGTAAAATCATGATACCAAATAATAAAAGAAGTATCATCATTTTTTAAATTTTGATTTTTATAAGTTGTTATTATTTCAGAACCATAATAAATTATTTGATCATTTGAATTAATTAATGAATAAACATATTTTGATCTTGTATGAAAATAATCAAATAATTTATAATTTGAAATAATTGAAATTCTTGATTTTAAATCTTTTTTAGTTTTTGAAATTAATAAATTTTTTAAATATTCATTATCTAAATTTGAATGTTTTTCAAATGAATTTTTTGAAAGATAATTTAATTTAATTGTATAATGATCATTATCATTATCATTATCATTATCATTATTATTTTCATTACTAAGAATATTTGTTAATGATTGATCATTTTTATTAACACTTAATTTTAATTCAATTAATTTTGATTCAGAACTAATATAACCAAATTTTTTATAAAATTCACCAACTTCAGAATATAAAATTTGAATAGAATATTTTTTTAAATCATTATTATCTTCATTAACATCAATATTTAAATGATTTTTCAATTGAATTTTAGACATATTATGATTTTCTAAAACTTTTGATAATGTATTCATCATTATAATTCCATAACCTTTACCACGATATTTTGGTAAAATATAAACCCCACCAATTCCATGGGTTGGAATTTTAATTAATTCAACTTTTTTTTTATTTTTATTGTCAATGAGAGTTCGGTAACCAGGTCTTATAACCGATTCACAACTTCCAACAATTTGAGATAATTGAGAAATTGCTTCGTCAGTAGATATCAACCAATTATTCCCATTCCCATTATAGTAATCAAATTGTTTATCATTATCATTATTGATTTCATTTGGTTGATAGGTTATATTTTGATCAAGATCTTGAATTGGGAAAGTTGGATTTTTAATCAATGGTAAGGAAGTATCATATAATACCCAATAGGTATTTTTACCATTTCTAGTCATTTCAGTATCACCAATTATATGTTCTCTCATAACATACTCATTATAAGTCAAAGAACCTTTCCATTGCAAAGCATTGGAGAAGTGACAGAAGTTTCTGATTATTGTATGATGAGAAGGAGCGAAAACAAGGGAAGTTCCAGGAATTTTATATTTTTCGTGATTTTCAGGAATTGTAGACATTTATGTTTATTATGCTTATTAAAATAAATAAATAAATTATGTATGGGTGTTTGGGTGGTGGGTGCTGACGTTTACGCTGTGCGTGACCTTAAATATATATGAGCATTTTCTCCTGAATCTCTAAGGAACCTGCAATTATAGACAGCAAGACCAACAGCACCAATGCCTTCCATGGATCCTCTACGCGCGAAGAAAGTTGACATCTCGGTATTTATCTATTATTTGCTGACGTGGGAAGAGAAGAGTAGCTAATCTAGAGCGCAGAAATTATCACCAGCAGAACAAAGGATATTCAAGCTGTATGGGAAGCTGCCGTCCAAGACCGAGCTCCTGGCGAACAAGCTGAAGGTGAGTAGGCGTCGTGTTTGCGAGTCGGTGCATATCTGTGTATACTAATGTGATGGCTGAAGGAACGGAGATACTTCGACTCGGGAGACTACGCGTTGAGCAAGGCCGGCAAGAAGCCAGCGGACTTCTCCACGGTTGGGTCGCAACACCCCGAACCCAAGGACATCCCTCGCTTCCACGCCGCGGGAGCGACCGCGAATGGCACCGCCGCCAGCACGGGGATCGTGTCCACCACCGGGGCTGCCACCGGGGCTGCCACCGGGGCTGCCCCTGCGCGAAGGCTGAGCGAAGAGAAGTAAATAGGCTTTACGTACTTTATTTTATTTTGTTTTGTGCTGTTTCCCAGTGCCTTCTGATGCAACTGTAATCCCAAACGGGCAAAGACCCAGGTCCTGGATATAGCCGTATTCGCCCGGCTGCAGAAACATATAAAACACTCGTTTTCGGTTTCTGATCCAAGTCTAAAACTCATTCCTCCTCCCCCGGCCGCCATGTCTCACAGCTACAAGTACTCCCCCTCGCCCACGGGCCCGGCCTTCAGCAACCCCCAGCAGCAGGAGGACCATGCCCACGTGGTGCAGCCGGCCCCGGTCCTCCCCCAACACTCGGTGACCTTTGCGTCCCAACATGAAACTCTGGACGATTCGCAGTACTACAACCACCCTGGAACCGTGTCCGGCTCGCCCCATGACCAGTACGCCCAGCTCCAGCAACAGCAGAATTTGGACCCCCTGAGGTACAGCCATAACATGTACTCGACAAACACAAACGAGTCAAACGACGAAGCTTACTTGATGCATCCTATGCCCCAGCAGCAGACTCCTCCCACTTTGCCCCAACCTCCTCCTTTCCTTCCTAACAGCTATTCTGCTTATGGCGGTTCTTCCTTTGCCAATGTTTTTGAAGATGCTGATCCTGATGAATTTGACAATTTTACTCCTCTTCCAATCGATGGTGAATCCTATGCTTTGAATACTTTTGAAGAAATCCCACAATCTTCTTATTCTGGCTCTGAAATCGATGATCAAGATCGTTATAATGATCAGATTACTGGTGATGTTTTTGCTGACCCTAATGCTTATTCTGATCCTCCCGTTGGCCCTCAATTACGTCGTTCGAAAACCACAAAAAAAGTAAAATTAATGAACGGTAATTTAGTTTTAGACTGTCCTGTTTCAAAAAGAATGTTAGCTACTTATACTGAAAAAAGAACAGAGCGTGAATTCACTTTTATGAGATATTCTGCTGCAACAACTGATCCAAGAGATTTTGTTAATGAAAATTTTACTTTACGTCAATTATGTTATAAACAACCAAGAAAAACTGAATTAATGATTGTTGTCACAATGTATAATGAAGATGATATTTTGTTAGCCCGTACTTTAAAAGGTGTTTTTAAAAATATAAAACATTTAATGGGTAGAGATAAATCTAAAGTTTGGGGTAAAGATTCTTGGAAAAAAGTTGTTGTTGTTATTGTTTCTGATGGTAGAACTAAAATTAATCCAAGATCAAGATCTTTATTGGCTGCTTTAGGTGTTTATCAAGATGGTTTTGCTAAAAATATGATTAATGATAAACCTGTAACTGCTCATATTTATGAATATACAACAATGATTGGTATTAGTTCAATTGGTAAAAAAAATGTTCATACAACTACTGAAAAAACTGTACCAATACAATTATTATTTTGTTTAAAAGAAAAAAATGCTAAAAAAATTAATAGTCATCGTTGGTGTTTTCAAGCTTTTGCTCCTTTATTACAACCTGAAGTAATTGTTTTACTTGATGCTGGTACTCAACCTGGTCATAATTCAATTTATCAATTATGGAAAGAATTTGATAATCATCAAAATGTTGGTGGTGCTTGTGGTGAAATTAAAGCAATGTTAGGTCCTGCTTGGAAATATTTATTAAATCCTTTAATTGCTGCTCAAAATTTTGAATATAAAACTTCAAATATTTTAGATAAACCAATGGAATCGGTTTTTGGTTTTATAAGTGTTTTACCTGGTGCTTTTTCTGCTTATCGTTATAGAGCTTTATTAAATGATGTTAATGGTGTTGGTCCTTTAGAAAAATATTTTAAAGGTGAAACTTTACATGATTCTGGTGCTGGTTTATTTACTTCAAATATGTATCTTGCTGAAGATCGTATTTTATGTTTTGAATTAGTTGCAAAAAGAGGTTGTAATTGGACTTTAAAATATTGTAAAGCTGCAAGTGCTGCAACTGATGTACCTGATAATTTAACTGAATTTATTTTACAAAGAAGAAGATGGTTAAATGGTTCTTTCTTTGCTGGGGTTTATTCATTATTTCATTTTTTTTCAATGTATAGATCATCACATTCATTTTTAAGAATGTTAATGTTTCATATACAAGGAATTTATAATGTTGTAAGTTTATTAGTTTCTTGGTTTTCAATTGGTTGCTTTTTTTTAGTTTTTAGAATTTTAACTTCAAGTCTTGGTAATTCAGATGCTAATTTTGCTCCTGGTAAAGCATTATCTCTAGTATTTTTATGGATTTATGGTTGTTGTTTATGTTCAACTTTTATTGTTTCTTTTGGTAATAGACCAAGTGGTACTAAAAAAGTTTATATTGTAATTGTTATATTTTTTGCAATATTAATGATTTATTTATTATTTGCTGCAATTTTTTTATCAATTAAAGCTATACAAGGTGCAATTAAAGAAGAAGGTGGTACATTTCAATTTAAATATTTTTTTACAAATTCTGTTTTTAGAGATTTGGTTATATCAATGCTTTCAACTTATTGTCTTTATTTTATTGGTGCTTTCTTATATTTTGATCCATGGCATATGTTTACAAGTTTTATACAATATATTTTATTATCTCCAACTTATATTAATGTTTTAAATGTTTATGCTTTTTGTAATATTCATGATATTTCTTGGGGTACAAAAGGTGATACAGGTGTTCAAAAATTAGATTTAGGTGTTGCAAAAACTGATGATACTGGTAAAGTTGAAGTTGATATACCAACTTTAGATACAGAAATTGATGAATCTTATTCAAATGAATTAAAAGTTTTATCTTCTGATCCACCAAAAGAAAATTCAAATATTGATGAATCTGAAAAGGAAAAAGATTATTACGCTTTTATTAGATCAACTGTTGTTTTAACTTGGATGTTTTCAAATTTTATAATTATTGCTTTAGTTTTACAAACTGGTGGTGTTGAAGATATTTCTGATTCTGATGATTCTTCAAGTGATTCTTCAAGTGATTCAAGTTCAACTGATAGTTCATCAAGTAGTTCTACTGCTAAAAGATTTGCAAGAGCTGTTGTTGTTCATTTTGTTAAAAGATTGTCTTTAGAAAAAAGAGATGAAATATTCTTAACTGTTATTTTATGGACTGTTGCTTTTATGGCTTTATTTAGATTTCTTGGTGCTTTATCATATCTTATTTTAAGAATAGTTGGTCATTAATCATTATAATCATTATCATTATAATGATAAAATTAACATTAAAATTAAAATAATAAAAAAAAAATAAAAAAAAAAAACAATTTTAAATTTCAATTTCAATTTCAATTTCAATGTTTTAGTTATATTAAGATACATTTTACTTACATTTATAGTTAACTTTATAGTTATTATGATTTTTTATTTTATTTTATTTTATTTTATTTTATTTTATTTTTTTGAAAAAATTAATGGTTCTCATTTTAAATTTCTTTGTTACTTAACTTAACACAGAACTTATTATAACGTTAAAACTTTTATATATCTTATATACTTTATATATTTTATATATTTTATTATTTTTGATTGTTTGTTTCGATTTTTATTAATTTTATATATTTTTACTATTAATAACAAGAACTATTTACATAATTATGATAGTAAGTATATTCTAGTATGTTGCTATTTTCTTAAATTTCATATATCAGAATAAGCAAGCCTACTTTTTTATAGCAAGTACTCCCATATTAGAGTTGGATAATGGTGCTTTTAACTAAATATTTCTTATCTTTGATAAACCAAACCAATCCCATTCAACAAAGATATGTATGCTTTAAAAGAATCGTTATCCATAATAAGATTGGAAATCATCCCTCCAAGTTGAAAAGAAGCAGACATTACCATATATTGGGTTAATTATTTTAACTCGACCAGCTAACCTAATCTCTACATGAATTTTTTGATTTCCTTTAATTGTTTAAAATCAAGTTCTAAAATAAAACTCATTATAAATTTTATTATACTCTACTCTAGAGCTAAAGAATTTATTGAAATAAAAATTTTGGAAAACTAAAAACAAATATGAATTTCTCTTACAGGTTCCAATTCTAATAGATATAGTTCCAACTTCAGGCATCCCAACAATATTATTGTTCTTATAATCGAGTTCATTTTTTTGGTGTAACTTAAAAATATCAATTCCAAATACATATGTTTATCATGACCACAAATTTAAACGATATAGTAATGGAGTTCAAATCAATATATATATATAATAATTAAAATGATATACCCTTTAATAACAACTCGCAAATGATATTGATTGTCAATATAACTTCAAGTATAATTATATTATATTCTAGATCTTATAGCGGAAATTATTTATATTTTGTTGAGAAATAAAATTACACGATTTTATACATTGAAATTTCCATAATAATTCTCGGTATTATTATATTTAAATATATAAAAAAAAATCCCACAATTGCGCGCAATAAACTTAAGATTATAAGCTTATATTTTAACAAGGTATAAATTAAAAATTATAACATTTGGCTACAGTTTACCAATGTTAGTTTAGATATAACAACCAATGTCATCAAATAACACTGACATGCTATAACTTCTCCAAAAATATTTAGCTTTGTATAAAGTAATGAATGCAACCTGTAGCTTCTTAAACTGTATATTTACCCGCAGCAAGTCTTCAAGCAAGTTCTCAAAAAGGCAAGTCTAAAGATAAGTGTCTTCAATAAGGATAATATTTTTTAATATATAAGGCCGGATTCGTGCACTCAGGTTGTATAAGATGTACCCTTCTATTAATATCATTTACATACATATTTTGAAAAACATAAAAAATATGGATATGGGGCTAAAAGCTAATATTGTTTTTGCGGCTATTTCATTTGGCTGTTTTCCTGTCATAGGTATTGCTCTTGTGATAAGACATTGTTCAAAGAGGAGAAAGAAGAATCAAAATATTAATCTGCAGAGGTCCATAGTCTTGTCAAATGTCATCCAACCAGGACAACAACAACACCTTCAGAATCCATATGCTCAAGAACAGGAACAAGAACAAGAACAGAATAATGGTCTGGGAACAGATGAAGTGAATGAATTCCTACCAGTGTATAAAGCTACTGAAATTCCTCCACCAGTTTATATTCCATAATTTATTAATATACTAATAGAAACTGATTTACAAATTCTTAATAACCACCATGTATGTAAATATATCCAAATTCATGATACTTGCTTATAAAAAAATTAAATGGTATAATGCATCCCTGATGTTGCGATACAACAACTTTGTTTCACTTTGACAAATATACAGTCTTAAACATAAAATTTTGATTTAAAAGAGAAATTCTCAAGGAAATATTTCCCAAAAATTATATGTCTTTTTATCTAACCTCTCATTACTGGAAACAATTCTAGTAATCACCACGAATTTAAAAAATACACATGTATGTATTATGTACCGGGTATATCATAGTTAAGATTCTTTTTCTTTGATAAGAACTCGTAATTGATTGTGGATATAGCTTCAAGTATATTTTATTATATATGTATTTTTATAGCGGAAATTATTATATTTTGTTGAGAAATTAATCAAATTTAAGGAGAACAGAAATCTCAAGAAACATATACATTGAATGTAAAATTATACCACATAATAATAGTTGTAAATTCTTTTATATATTGAATCTGTCACAATAATTCTCGGTATTAGTATATATATTCCAATATAAAAACCCCATGAATATACAATAGAAGAAGATTCGGAGAAATGACATTAGAGTCAACCAATAAAGAATTTTTTTTAACTGCAGTGAACTCTGATATAAAGCAAATTAAAATAAATAAATGCCCGGTAGCACAGAATGTGATAGCAAACATGTTATTTTAGGTGACTAAAATACTACAAGACCAAGAAATTAATTCTTGTTCAAGTAAGTGTCTAATATCTTCATATAGAAGGGCGATAAGGTGTGTTATACATATATGGCTACTAGCTCTATTAGTAATTCACCTTTTGCCTATTCATTATTAGATATTCATGCATAGTTAAATAGTTAGTTATCTACCTATATAAGAAGAGGATCTTCCTGATATATTTTAGAAGAACAAGATTTATTTTGACTACATATATCATATATCATCTTACCAAAGTAGATTCGATTCTAAGTCATCAACAATATAACAAGGTGGGCAATCTTTTAATAAAAATTATTATATTTTTTATTTACTAATATATTTATCTTTTAATTGCTATTCACTTTAAAGTTTAAATTATTATGGTCATTAAAGGTTCAAAACAGCAGCTTGCAATACTATTACATGATGCTTTGAGCGTCCTAAGTATATTTGAGTCTGTGCTATAAATCACACATCTACTTTATATAACGTATTACTGTCTTCTTAATGAAACATCTAAATTTTATAAGTTGCGTTATACAAACATTATTGTGTTATCTTGTGCTACAATATTTAAGTTTCGTCCTCAGTGTATCTCGTCAGTTCAGTGAAGCTAACTATAATACAATTTATACTAAAAGTTAAAGATATTGTTAGAGAGCCATATCACGTGATATAATCAGATGTATTATTCGATATAAAAATCCCCATCGATCGCGTTCGTGATAAACTTAGGATTATAAATTTCAAAAAGGTAATAAATTAAACAATTAAACATTATAACAGCTACAGGTATTGGTTTATACATGCAAAATATATATAATTATCAATGTCATCAAATAAAAAATATCACCGACATGCTGTAACTTCTCCAAAAGATTTTGGCTTTGTAAACCAAAAAAAAAAGTAATGCACGTCACCTGTAGCTTCTTAAGCTGAATACTTACCTGCAGCAAGTCTTCAAGCAATTTCTCAAAAAGGCGAGTCTAAAGATAAGTGTCTTCAATAAGCATAATTTGTTTTTTAATATAGGGCAGGATTTCCGTTCTCGGGATTTAAAATCTTGATTTAAGGGAAAATTCTCAAGGAAATATTATTAAATAAAATATGTCTCATTCTCTAAACTGTTCCCAAAAAAAGTTATATAAGGCATAGTAATGGAGTTGAGATCCATATATATATATGTACTACTTATAAGTTATATATCATATTTAAAATTCATTTTTTTTTTTTTAATGACAACTCGCTATTGATTGTCGATGTATATCAAGTATTATCTATTGTATTTTTATAGCGGAGATTATTTATATTCGAATTTTGTTGAGAAATGAATTGAAGGAGAACAGAAAATTTCCAGAAACATTAATATTTGCATACATGTAAAATGATATACCCATGGTAATAATAGTTTTTCACCACTTTTTTAATTATATATTGAAATATTCAAATATAAAAACCTAAAAATTAACTTAAGATTATTATATTATTTCAAAAAGGATGATCAAATAAATAACATCTATCTACAGCTAAGAGGTGTTGGTATAAATTTGCAAATCATATAAATATAAAGAATATTACTGACATGCTGCTGAAACTTCTTTCCAAAATATTTTGGCTTTGCAATTGAATCCAAAGAAAATAAATACTTCACCTGTAGCTTCTTAAACTGTATATTTACCTGCAGTCTTCAAGCAAGTTCCCAAAAAGGCGAGTCTAAGGATAAGTGTTTTCAATGAGCATAATCTTTTATATTTTTATATATAAGGCCAGATTCCCGTTCTTGGGTTGTATATAATATACTCTTCTCTTAAGATCATTTACATATATTTTTTAAAAAAGAAGATAAAATGTTTTCAATAAATATTTTAACTATTATACTTTTGGCTGTTACTATAGTCTTTGTTCTGGGGATAGGCTACTGTTTAAATAGGCGGGACCGAAAGAAGCAATTAAAAGAGGGCATTAATCCTTGGAGGCCTATAATCTTCCAACAACGACAACGACGACAACGACAACAACAACAACAACAACAACAACAACAACAACCTCAGAATCCATATGTCCAAGAACAGGAACAGGAACAAGAACAAGAACAAGAACAGAATAATGGTCTGGGAACAGATGAAGTGAATGAATTCCTACCAGTGTATAAAGCTACTGAAATTCCTCCACCAGTTTATATTCCATAATTTATTAATATACTAATAGAAACTGATTTACAAATTCTTAATCGTCGTGTATGTAAATATATCTAAGTCACTATACTTAAAAAATAATGAAATTAAATAGTATGTTGCAATATAACTTTGTTTCACTTTGAAAAGCATAAAATTTATAAACATGAAATCTTGATTTAAGGAAAAAAATTCTCAAGGAAATATTATTAAATAAAATATATGTCCCGTTATAAATCCTGTCGAAACATCACGGGAAAAAAATTCTAGTATTCAATGCACCCCTTTTGCTGCTAAAACTAGTTTTAGTCACTTTGGTAAAAAACTAAGCTGATATGGTTGTTATAGTGTTTGTTTAATGTTTCCGAGAAAATAATAGTGAACCTCTATTTATAATGATCTGAAGTTATGTTGAATATACTAGAACTGAAGTTTTCCATAGTTTAATATCTATTTTTATTATATCCTTATTATATATAATTATACCATATATCATAGCTAAAAACCTAAAAGATATATAAAAAATTGGAATGGAGTTTAGATCTATATACGTATACATCGTAATTAAAATTCATTTTGTTTAATAACAACTCGCTATCGATTGCGGATATAATCAAGCATTATCTATTTTGTTTTTATTACGGAAATAATTTTCTATTTTGTTGAGAAGGAAGGGAGAACAGAAATCACCAAAAATACATAAAATTATATAATATAGTAATAGTTGAATGCTTTTATACGATATATCGAAAGTGTCACAGTAATTATCAGTATTATTATTATAGTCCAATATAAGAACCCCTCTAAACTTAAGATCAAAAACGAATAGATTAAAGCATTTGGCTACAGCCAGTATTATTCAGATATATTTGCATACATATAACAACCAGTGCCATCAAATACACACAATATCACTAACTTGTTGAAAAAAAGATTTTGGTATTATATCCAAAAAAAATCACGTAACGCGTTACATCTTAAACGGTTTATCTACCTGCAGCAAGTCAAGCAAGTTCCCAAAAAGGTGGGTCTAAGGATAAGTGTCTTCAAGGAGCATAGTTTTTATATATATATAAGACCAGATTCCCGTTTCTAAATTGTATACTCTTTTCTTTTTTAGATATTTTGTGGATGTTATGGAAGAGGAGGAAGCAAACAAAAAAGAATAATATTAATCTAACTGGGCCATTGATTTTGCCGTATTCCAACATAAACCAGCCACAACAGGAACAACCTCAAAATCCATATTTTCAAGAGCAGGAACAACAACAAGAAGAGCAGGAACAGGTATAGGAACAAATCAATGGTCTGAGCACAGATGAAGTGAATGAAATCCTACCATTGTATACGCTTAGAGCTACTTAACTACCTCCACAAGCTTGTCTCCCATAATCTATTAATATATTATCTATTTGTCTATGATTAATGGAAACTGATTTACAAAACATTTTGCCTAATCGCCTTATATGTAAATATATCTAAATTCATGCTACACTTGTATATAAAAAACTCTAATGAAAATTTACAGGTTGTATGACAAAGGACCAATTATCAAGGAAATATCACTAAATTGAACATAAATCAGGTTTCCTAAGGTGGCTAAATATCACTGGAGACAATTATAGTAGGTAATATTGTCTAACTGGCCTGCCTTTGCTTCTACCATTGGGTTGGTATGGAAGCGATGAGTTAGGAAAAAATAATTGATCTAAATGATCTCATAACTTTGGCAATAATACTGAAGGGCAATCTTTGACCATTTTGACGCCACCTTTCATTATGTCTAACTCTGGTTACTTTTTGTCAAATCATTTTTGAGCTTGTGCCAGAGAGGTTTTAATGAGTCTTTGGAAATGAAGATTGGATTTAGAACAAATATATATAATATTCTCTTCTGTTTATTAAAAATTATATAAACATGGACATATGCACTTGTTAGTATATTCCAAATAAAATATAACACAAATACTTCTGCGTGAATATGCATATGCACTGGATATTACAACTAAATAAGTGATATAGGCCAATGCACATATACATATAGCAAAGTTTGTAAATTATTTCGTCATATATATATATATATATATATGAGCATAGGTTTCGTTACTTGTTTGATAATTTATCAGTCTTTTAGATAATAAAGTTTCACCAATTAGTCAAAATGAGAATACTTTTTTGAATTTCTCTCCATTTGTTGATAATTTCTTTGTCAAGTGAATTTCATCCACCGAATACCGATAGTTATTTCAAACAATCGATGTTTAGTAACCCAAATGTTGAAACTTTGTTGATTTGACTATCCATACCTAAACATTTTATCAGCAATTTAATCAGTTGAATTTCTACATACTGAACAGATCTGTCAAAAACATATCGGCACTTTAATGATAATTAATATTAGTATTTAAAATTTCTAAATTATCATCCAAAATACTTATGTAGTGCATAGATGGAGAACATACGTTCACATGTAGTCTGTAGACCTAATCAAGAACCGTCTAACCATTAAGGGTTTGTAGAATATTTGATGGCTGGTTATATAACTGCCATTTTTGGATGTGGTTGGTGGTAAAAAAGTTTAACAAATCGTAGCTTGATCCGATTGAAAGTAATGCACTTAATCATGAACCATGATTATGATATTTTTATAAGGACATAATCGTGGTTGTCAGTGGTTGGTAGGTCAAATAAAAAGTAAGGAACCACAATATAAAACTTCCATGCAGGGGACACATAAAATGAGGTTGTGTTTGTAACCAAATCGGATGAGCGTTTTCTGTGCGTACACAATTGAATGTTTAGAAGTAATAGAATCAAAAAGTTGTTATGTTAGAATAATCATCTAATAATCATTTTATAAGCCAAAAGTATTTAATATTATTCAACTCATACAATTCATAAAGTTTAAATATATATATTAGTTAAAATTAAATTTATCTAATATGGTAAAAGAAAGAAAGGAAGAAATTCATGATCACTTTTTATTTTTAATTTATATCATTATAATGAATAATTCAATATAAAATTATTCAATTATCTTACTTTTATCAGACGAAAGAATTTGTAAAACTTAATCTGTGGAATCAGTGTAGATTGAAACAATTTCCGAAAAAACTATACCGTCAAATTTATTTAAATACCGATATCAATATTATATCTGGTTGTATTGGGATAAATATTTTCCATATTAGTTAACGAACGTTAACTGCCAAAGAAAATCTAGATCTAGATTCTAAATAATAGATTATAGATTTACCATAGTGCTAAAATAAACTACCTTCTATAAAATAACATCAAAATAAATCTGTAAATCCTCAAAATAATAATAATAATAATTTTTAAAAATGTAACGAATAAATCAGAAAAAGCTTAAGTGAACTGTTTTATTTTATTTTTATTTTTATTTTATTTTTATTTTGTATTATATTATAAGTATTCTTAAGGAATGTATTAAATTGAATATGTATTAAGCTTTTTATATCGGGTACAATTATATATCTAAATTTTTTAATTTAATAATAATCAAAAAAAAAATATAAAAAATGGTACAGAATAATCAGATCTAAAATAGAATAGAATAGAAAGAAAAAAAAAAAAAAAAAAAAAAAAAAAAAAAAAAAAAAAAAAAAAAAAAAAAAAAAAAAAAAAAAAATTAAAAAAAATTAAAAAAAAAAAAAAAAAAAAAAAAAAAAAAAAAAAAAAAAAAAAGATACACAAGAAAATATATTAATATTAATAAAATATAAGATACGTTTTAAAATTTTTAAGATAAGATTAAAGTTTAACACAAGAACAATACATATATATAATAAAGAACAAGACAAGATAAGACAAGACAAAACAAAATATAATTAATTATCAATAATAATAAAAAATACCAAATATATAACATAAATCAAAAACACAGGATTATAATAATAAGTAAGTAATAGTAATAGTAATAGTAATTGTAATAATTGTCACAAGTCAAAAATCAAAAATCAAAGAAAAATTCAATATGGAAAGAAATGATTTCATCAAATAATAAATAAGGAAGAACTTTAAAACAATCAATTTCAATTGCATTGCAAGTTAATTTCAAACAGAGACATATGATGAGTATATATATATGAGGTGTGAACATGAAAATAGTGATGAAAATGAAGATGAAAACGAAAATGGATATGTAATATGAAAGATTAATTGAAAATGATAAATGAATGATAGATAAATGAATGATAAATGATAAATGAATGATATATGAATGAAGAAAAATGGGAACAAAACAAAACAAAACTTTAAAAGATGTATAAACAGAAACATATGAATGCGATAAAAATGATATTTAATGTTGGTTTGATTTTGGTTTTTTTAAAAAAGTATGTTGTAAGAAAATTTAAATACTCTTTTTAAATTGTTTTTATTTTATTTTATTGTCAATTGATTGATTGATTGATTGTTTTTTTTTTTTTTTTTTTTTTGATTTTTTTTGATTTTTTTTAGTTATTGTTGTATTTTATAATTTAACAAACCATACCTCCACAATAAAAAATATAGAAGTTTATAGTAATAAGAATAGTTGAAAAGAAAAAAAACATAAAAGAAAAATATAAGTAAAAATAAATGATTAATTCCACTATTTTTAAGAATCAAACAAAATCATATTGTTTTTTTTTTTTTTTTCTTTATCAGAGATTTTGATGTTTTTTTTAAGCATTTTTATAAAAAAAAAAGTCTTTAATTTTAATTCTTTGTATTTTGTGTAGTATTCTTTCTAGAAAAAAAATCAAACAAACAGACAAAACATAATAATTATATTATAGTTAATCATTAAAATCATTATCATGAAAGACCTTTAACAAGACAAGAAGAACTAAAAAATAAAAACTCATTTGCTCGCCAATAAAAACCCTTTTTCCCAAAAAAAGAAAAAAAAAAATTATGATGTTTATAATAAAGTAAGCGCTTATTCATTCATTTTTGTATATTAATATATATTTATTGTTTTTTTTTTTTTTACCTTTTCTTTTGATTTGTTTTATAATGTTGTGATTTTTTTATGCTTTTTTTATTTTTTATGTTTTTATTAAAAAAAAAAAATTTAATAATAATCATTTATTGAATTAATTTCGTACATTTACCGCTCTATAATCATTAATATTAGTAGCGTTCCCAAAGTAGACATTCATTTGATTATTATTACTATTATAATAAAGATTTGAATTTTGTTGTTGATTTTGATTTATAGTTTGATTTTGAGATTGATTTTGGTAATCAATCATTATTTCATCATCATCATTATCTAATTCAAAATCATCTAATTCATCATCAATATCATAATCATCATCAGTTTCATTATCATTATCATGTAAATTTGAATTTAAATTTGAATTTAAATTATTATTATTAATTGTTTGTTGATTTGAAAACATTGTTGTTATTGTTGATGTTGAAGTTGATGTTGGATATTGAGGATATTGAATTGAATTTATATTTTTGATTTTTTGATTTGTAATTGATGGAGTATTTGAAATACTTGTTAATGATGAAGTAACACCAAATACATTTTGAATATTTCTAATTGTATTTTGAATCATTCCCATTCCACTATTATTTGAATTATTATTATTACTATTATAATAGTCTTGTTGTTGTTGTTGTTGCTGTTGTTGAATATCATTATAATTATTTGGTCGTTTATGAATTTGTTCTTCTTCTTCTTCTTCATAAATACTTGTATTATTACTCATAAATGAAGAGTTTGATTTTGAACTAAAAATTGAAGAATTTGATGTTGATCTTTGTGATGATGCAACTGAAATAGATGAGGTATTATTATTTCTACCAACACCAAGATAATTATTATTATATTGTTGTGGATGATTATGATTATTTGTTGGTAAAATAGAAGATGGTTGAGATATATCTTTTTGAGTAGTTACACCAAATGGAGTAATTGGTGGGGACATATATTGATGCTGAACAATTTTAACGCTAACATTTGAATTTGGATTATGATTAGGATTATATGAAGAAACATTTGGAGTTGATGGATACTTTTCAGTATTATTATTATTATTATTATTATTATTATTATTATATTTATTTGGAGATGGAGATGAAGAAGATGATGGTGGAGATGGTAAAGAAGTTGAATGAGGAGTTGTTGAAATTGAAGATGGAGAAGAATAATAATGATTTTGTTTTGATTTTGTAACTTTTTCTTGTTGAGAAGTAACTTGTTGGGTTGAAACAGCCAAAAATTTACAAAATTTCAATACTAAAGTTGAAATTGATAATTGAGAACCAGAAGAAACTCTACTATATTTTTTAATTAAAGATTTTGAAATTTTAAAATTTGAATGTGAATGTGAATGTGAATGTGAATGTTTTGATGATGGTGATGATGATAAATTTTCAGTACCAATAGATGTAAACATTTCTAATAATAATTGTAAACATTTTTTAACCTGTTTATCATCTTCATCATTCATATTACTTGTCATTGATAATAAAACAGCATTATAATTTTTCCAATTTAAATCAAATATTCCATTAATTAAAATTAATCTTGTTAATAAAGCAATTGATTCAGATAGTAATAGAGGTTGAATTTCTAAAAATTGTTTATGAAAAGTAGTAAATTCACCAATAAATTTCATAATTTCAAATATAAAAGGGAATTTTAAGATTGAAAATAATTGTTTTTCAATTGTTGAATCGATATTAATAGACTGTAAGTTGGTTGGCAATAAATCTTTTAAAGCAATAAATTCCTCCATTTCGATTAATTTGAAATATAAGAAATTTTCTAGAGTTGGATGGCCTATTGACCAGTCTAGGGTATTTAAAATGTGACCTTCCATTTGAATAAACATTTCTTCGTCGTAAATGTTGCCACACATTAACTTTAATTCTCTTAGGGTAGGCACTCTGGATTTTTTATCTTCGTATTTTGCAGCCAGCCACAAAGATGTCGCGCCGACCAGCTGGTAGTGTTTCTTGAACACCACGCGTTTGGAGCAGTATCGGTCGACGATGTTGATGGCCAGAAACAGCGTGGAGGTGTGGAGTCTGAAGGACTGGTGGGACTCGATCAAAAAGTCCAAGAGATATGGGCGCATGGACCATGTTATCTCCGGCTGCTGGTCGATCATGACGGCGTCCGGGGTGGTTTCCTGTAGCAGGGTCTCGTAGTGCTTGAAGTAGTCATATTCGTATTCCTCGAGGAGCGACTCGTGGAGGAATCTCTGTTTCAACTCCAGCTGGAGGTTCAGTTTTCGTGGAGGGGGCACTGGTCTTCCGATCTTGTTCATTTTGGTTCTGAGTGGTGATTATGGGCGATTATGGATGCAGAGGGATGCCATCAGTTTGGGGAGCAGAAGGAGAATGAAATCTGTAAAGTTGAGGATAAACGAACGACAAATTGGACGAAAAGAAAGAAAAGAAAACTTTAAAAGAAAATTGTAAGAAAATTGGTGTTTTCAACATTTGCTAACATTCTGATCCACATGCACCAATGCAGCAGAAGCACCGCCTTTAGTCCCGTTTAGCCCCGATTGGGTCATTTATCCTCTTTCGGCCTGTCACCTAGCTGTAACTTGTATGTAGATCCGCGCGTTAGCCCCGTTCTGTCCGATCTGCCTCTAAATTAGGCCCTTTTAGCTGGTACCGCCAAAAAGATCTTCTATTTTAAACCAAAAAAAGCAAATTGATAGTTTTTAATATTTATAGAAGAATGGTAAATAAAATAAAATCCATGAAAAATCCATGAAAAATCCATTTTAAATTCAATGCTTTTAAAACTTTTACGAAGATCCGATTTTTGAATTAAAACTTTCAAACACAGTCAATTTAAAATATTTCAAATATTTCAATCCACGTGCACACTGAACATGATCATGTCCATCACAGCCATCTTTTATTTAAATCGATTATTAAATATTCCGCGGATTGTTCTTTTTCAGGGAGACTTGAAAACCACACTAACTATTATAACAATACAAAATTAACAATTTATAAACATCATAATTATTGACATGACCATATCCATATCGATCCAAACACAAAAAATTTAAAGAAATCATTAGTAATAATTATGCACCACTGTTAATAACAAACAAACAACAAACAAAGTAAAAAGAAAACAAACATTGAAATGAATAAATATAGATGAAACAAAAACAGAACTCTCAAAACAAACAAATTTAAACAAATCTAAACAAATCATATAAGTATAATCAGAAACAAAACTGAAACTTTTAAAAATTTTCAGAATTATTCGAAACAAATAAACAAACTAGTAGTAATAGTAATAACAATAACAACAACAATCATAAAATAAAATAAAGTAAATAATTAGCAAAAAATAAACAAATTCTTAAATAAATCATAAAATGACACCCCAAACAATAAAATTAAAGAATAATAGAATATTAGTAAATAGAAATAAAAATAAAAATAAAAATAAAAATAAAAATAAAAATAAAAATAAAAAAAGATAATAATTGCAATTACATAAAATGCGTCATGTCATCATTATGTAAGGCAAAATAGAACAAATAATGATGTCGAATTATGTGTATCATAATCAATAAACCTTAATATAAACAAAGACCTTTGAAAAAAAACATTGAAAGTTGATTCATCATGTTTGTCTCTGATAGTACTGAGGATAAATATTAAATTGTGGACTGTTATTGGTATTGGTGTTGGTACGTGTCTGCCCAGTTATCCCACCATAAGTCGTAGATGATAGATTACCTTGCATCATCTCTTGCTGTAATTGGGATTGCATTTGTATTTGTGTTTGACTTTGTGATAAAGGGGAGATGATAGGTGAAGACAATTGCTGGATTTGAGGTGATATAGGTGAAGGTATACAACTATTATGTTGACTACGAGTAATAGGACTCGGATATTGATATTGTTGAGCTGGAGCTGAAGTAGGAGAGTAATATCCAATTCCTCTGTTATATGGTAAATCACCAACATCAATCTCTTGTTTAATATTAATACTTGATGAATCACTATCATCTCCTGAATCTGATCCATTTTCTTCATTGTTATTATTTGAATGTTTTGGATTTTTTCTAATTCCTAATCTTGCTAATGCATTCTCTGCTGATGTACCTTCGAATTGTGATTGATTTATTCCTTTTTCATGTTCTAAAATTTGTAAAATGTGTTGTAACTGAATCTCTGTATTGTTTTGTTCATCAATACTATGTTGTAATGACTTAATATAATCAACTGATCTTGATAATATCGTACCTTTATTTGGTTTCCCTCCTTTTGTACCAGGATTTGGTGAATGGAACGGGGGAGACCGAGGTGTAGCAACTAACAATTGGTGTGGGATTATTGATGCTAATTCATCTATTTTATCATTTAAAATATCCCGCCGTCTTCTTTCTATGGCGTTGTGAGATTCCCGTCGCTTTCCTGCTGATTCTGCAGAGTCAGAAACACTTCCTGTGGACATTTTTCTAAAGTCTCCAGATTTAAGTTTGGTCCTCTTCTTCCTTTTTTTTTTATGGAATTGGTTGGCATGGCAGGGTAACATCCATCATCCCGATGGGAAATATCACACACCAACCCCTTCATATCCAAATCAATTCTTCAATAATATAATAATATGGCCTTCAAAGATCGATTTAGAAACCTTAGAGAACAACTATCGGAAGTGAATCCATTCACACCTCCTTTACAACTGCCACGCACAGAACAATCATCACAAGGTCTTCTATCTGGAGAGGACACATACACTGATAATTATACCGAGCCTTCCTGGTTTACACTTTCAAGATGGGATAGAATACTCGTCTTTGCCATATGTTTTGCAGGATCTATATCATGTTATTTAATTACGTTCTTCTTATTCCCAGTCTTAGCATTAAAACCTAGAAAATTTGCAATATTATGGAGTTTAGGATCAATTTTATTTTTGGTTTCTTTTGCTGCTATGCAAGGACCTGTGGCGTTTGCTCATCACTTAGTTACAGGTAAAAGAATAATGTTTACAATTTCATTTTTATCATCAATTATATTAACTTTGGTTTTTGCATTGGTTGTTAAATCTACAATTTTATCAATATTTGCAGCAATTATTCAATTGGTGGCGGCTATTTGGTATACTGTTAGTTATTTCCCAATGGGTACTGAGTCTTTAAGGTTTGCTTCTTCAATTGCTTCAAATCAAGTTAATTCTTGGATTCAATCATAATTTATAATTGATTATTTCATATGACATTCATATTCATAATTATATTCTTAATAGTTATATTCATTCTACTAATGTGAAGTGTCTATTTCAACTATATGTACACATAGTTTAATATATCATCAAAAGTTGATCTTCCTTTAAAAATTTAAAATATTCTACCAGGAAGTATAGGCTTATAATTTGAGTCTCTGGGAATTCAATTCGATGGGTTCCTTTAACAGGCATATCATTGTTGCAATTGCATTTGAGAATTGTTGATTTTTGGTTTTCATCTATACCATTATATTAGTGATAAAATCTTTATCCACATATAAACTAATGAAGTTATTTATAAAGCTATATTTTTCCACCTTGAAGATCCATCCATCGTATTTTCTACTTTTATAATGCCCCCAAATTTTTAAAAAATGGTATTTATCTGGTGATCTTCCTCTTACTGAAACCTTGTATTATATTTCTGGATTTTTGACCTTTAACCAAACTTCAGATTAAACAAATCCTAAAATTGGTTGTAAGCCTATTTTTTCTACAACTTATATAGTACTATTACTCTTCAGATACCTATTGAGATTTCATGCTGCTTTAATCTAGATGAACACATTAGAGGTTTTCAGATTCTGGATATTTCATTTTTTAATAGCTGATCGGGTTAAGAATTCCGATTATGGACGAAGAATATTTGATCAACAGAGGAAGTGGAAAATATCCTATCCAAAAAAAAAAAAAAAAAAAAAAAAAAAAAAGACCAAAAAGATTACAGCACCACAGTTTCACGTATGGTCTCCCACTACATTACTCGGTGTGGCTCTTAGCAGCTTAACTACTGTTGATCGGACGGGGAACGGTGCTTTCTGCTAGATATGGCCGTAACCGACATATTCTGTTTTGTGATCATGAAGAGTAAAGAAACGTATGAAAAGTTAAAAAAAAAAAAGAAGGAAAAAAATGGGGCTTTTGTCAAAAGAAGGGAAGACAGAAGAGTGTCAAGAATACACAGAAATAAGAAGAATAGAAAAAGAAGTTTTTATTTCACTACTAGAGTTTTCCTCAGAAGTTACATAGTTTCTAGTTATATGACTTAATTAGTTAAAAAAAAAAAAACCATGATTGATATCCTAATTTAAATATAGTTTCTAGTTAAGAAGTTTAAATTGGATAATATATTTAAAGTTTTAATAAAAGCATCAGTAGTAGGATTTCCTCCTCACTGACATGTAAGGATAAAAAGAAAACTCGTTATCATACTATGTGGTACGCATCATATACTTTTAAATTTTCTATTGTTAGCGTTTGGCCAAATTTATCTTTCCGAGAGCAGGGGTCTAATAAAAGAGTTAAAAACACGATATTCGGCTGTTACGGAGAGAGTTCAGGTGCGCTTCAAGATAATACTCCACTTGAGGGGAAAAAATGGTCAAAAGTTAATGCTTAATGCAGACCATAGAAAGAGGAGGTATGGGGTTTCCAAGGATCATATTAATTGAACAGTAGATGATTGGAATTTGGAAATACGTAATATCAATCTGTACAGCGTTACAAATCGCGACTTGCCTGTTGCAAAAACTGTTTCTAGCTCCACGATACCTACCGGTACAGTATTATTAGGTCCTTATTACCTACTAGGATTATTCTGATCATATGGAGAGCTTTATGGAGCAAATAAAGATCATAATTGGTTTGTTTTGAAGAGAGAAAGATTAATTCTTAAAAAGAAGCCGATCCTTTTATTCAAGCTTAAGCCTTCGAATATGTATGACATAGTATTTTTCAACAGAACAATTCTCCAATTCACAATTTAGAAAAAGTCTAACTATTTTTGGAGGAGAAAGCGGAAGAGCGGTGTTGGCCTGCGACTCTAGACTCTAAAAGATTATATCTTCATCGCAGTTAATGTTCATGTAGGCCTATAAGTCCTTAAATGTATAGACCCTATAATAACTAGCTGTAGGCTGCCTTTGATATTCAACTGTAGATATAAAAATTATAGTTTTAACTGATATACAATACTCAATAAAGCCCTTTTGGACACTGTTGAACATATGGTTCTTCCTTCGTAGGTTAACTTGAGTTTCAAAGCACCAACTGCATCATCAACTCTGGATTCTTTATTTAATCCAACGATCGGTGAAACACCTTTATGGAAAATCCAGGAGAGAGCAATTTGTGACATCGGTACATTCCTCTTTTTGGAGATCTCTTCTACTCTATCAATAATTGTATCTCTTGGTTTTGATTCATCACCTTAAAACGTTGAGGTTAGTTCACTTCCACCTCTCACAGTAGAGAATTTTTCTAATACTGGACGTGCTAAGATACCACCTGATAATGGAGATCAAGGGATTATACTAACTCCTGTTTCTTTACAAAATGGAATGATTTCTCTTTCTTCATCTCTGTCAACTAAATTATATAAATTTTGCATTGAGATAAATTCCATCTATTCGTTTCTGCAGTAAATTGGAATTGAGCAAATTGATATATCCGCATTGTTGTAGTTCCAATATACCTAACCTTTCCACTTTAGACAACATCATGGAGAGCTTTCATTGTTTCTTCTTTTGGTGTTGAAGGATCATACCTATGAATTTGAAGAATGTCAATATAAGTACCTAATCTTTCAACTGATCCACCAACAGCATCCATAATATGTTTTCTTGATAATCCATATTGGTTTAAGTACAATTCATCTAATTGACCTTTTTTCATTATATCCCCCAATCCAAACATATAAGGTTTTTCTTCATCTTCAATAACCCAAGGACTCCATGATTTGTTACCAAAAGACATATAATCCACAATAATCTTTGAGACTTTAAGACCGAGTTTCCAAGGTTTGTATATTCCATTGTTATTGCTTTGATTTATTAAATTTATAATTAATTAAGAATTTTTAATATTATTTTAGTATTAACCGTTTCTTTTGAAAAGAAGGAGTTAATTATAGGAAAGTTAACTTATACCTTAATTACTATATTTACGCATACTTATCCGATGTATATGGAAACAACAGATTTTACTGCTTATTTTCATTAAAACCATATTAATTTCTTGTTTCCATCATTTTCTCATTATATAAAAGGATTAATTTCTTATTCTTTATATTCATTATTAATACCATTGAAAATTTAAAATTAATAAAAGTTATAACATCAGAATCTCTCTTCATTATAATCAAATTAATAACCTCGTTCAATTTGAATTATATAATCATTAGTTTGGTCAATTTTCACTTAAATTTCTTCAATTTCAACTTTTCTGTATTGGCGGTTATTATCTCCACAGCTAAATGCAGGTTAGAGATCTGAAACTCTAAAACTTAACACCATGAATCTGCATGCATCTATAAACACTACGAAATAAGGAAATATTTAAGTATGTATATCCATGCACACATCCAGAGAAAGTAATTATTATGCACTTAGGACCAACATTATAAATAGCTATAGATTGGTGGTAAATCTGTTGAATATGAACAGTAGGATAATACTTCAGAATTAGACTCTTCATAAATATAATTTTCGATGATATTTTGTTTGAGCTATTGGTTTTTCCTATTTCTTGAAGAGAAGCGATTCTATATTAATATGAAACAAGATAAACATTAGAAGATGAAAGTAAAGAAAACTACACAGGAGTTAAAAACCCATAATAAGACGACAAATCCTTCACGTTCGTCGATGGATACTGAATCTCTTCAAGATCCCGTTTCCATTTCTAAAATTATAAGTGTGGCAAGTGATAGAGAAAAGGAAGGGAACACATAACTACTCCAGATCTACCTACAAACAGTAATGTTAAAAATAAAATCAGGTGCAACCAAATGTTTAACTTTTTCCATTATCTGTAATTATACTAATTCTCCTTCTATTTTATATCTAAATGACATTGAAATGAGTAGCACTATAGTAGCATCAGAAAACTACCTATGAATATTGTTGTGATATGTTGGGATCACTGATGAAGTGAAGGATGTATTGAAGTGGGAGAACTACATGTCCGTTATAGAATAGACTAAGTTACTACATGTACAAGTAGTAACTGCTAAGTGAGTTGTGACCTGATATGACTTTTTGTTACAAACTTACAAATGATACAAGTTAAATTAATTTTCAAGTATAATGTAAGTCTACATTGCAATTGATATCACCTTGAGATTGTAGAGGGAGATTTTTATTACCTTACATGGAGGTTGAACCCCTAGACCCGGGTATTAGATTTTCAGGAAACTTATACTCTTGGTCCTTGGATGCCATGTTTTTCGCTGAACTTGAATTCTTAATTATAAAATTACGGTATACAAATCAGAAACTTTTTCAACGTGTGAACATATAGATATATACTGGTTATATTACTCTCTAGGTAAATTACTTTTATTTGTTAAAACATTATGAGCATCCCAAACAACAGTCGGTAGAAAAGTTATAAACACTTAGTTACAGTCTGAAGGTATTGAGCTTACCTCTGAGGCTTTCATTTTCAACTGTAACTGTAACATTTGTATCTTCTTTTGAAGCTCCTCAACCTCCGGATCTGAAGTCTTAGAAATATCATCGGTAGCTGATGTAAGACTCTTTAATAGGAGAGGATCCATATCTCTATATATTTATTTGTTAGTATATTCCTTAACAAAACATCAAGCATATAATATATGAAGTTGGAATTGACGATAAACATACACATTCTTAAATTTCATGTTATAATTATTTTTCAAAGTTTCTGCACGATATTTCTCATATATGATAGTGTCAGTAATGTCTCTGAACTCATAAAGATGGGAACCAAATAAAATAGTTTTCAATGCAACAAAATCAGAATAGCGTGTATCATCAACTATAATTGAGTATTAACAGTAGGGTTAGAAACAGATTTGTTTGATATTTCAAAAGTATTTATATTAAATACAATAAAAATTAATTCAAACCTTTTACTATTCCCCATGGATATTTTCTACCTCTGATAAGCTGTCCATTTTCTTCACAAAATTCGTTGCTACCAATCACTGCAAAAGGAACAAGATCTTTTAGGGAGGTTGCATTACCTAGAATTTCTTCATATTCCTCATCAAGGTCGGAGTTAAAATCATATATTTCAATTTGATGCTTATCGATGTCTTCTCTGATTAATCTCTTGTTAAGTTTTAGTTCCTCATCTGTCAGCATATCAGCTTTTCCGATGATTGGGAGAACGTTTGCTCTTTTTGATAAAGCTTTCATTGCCTTAATATCAAGAATTCGTAGTCTTAAACAAATTAGTCTTCTCATTTCTTTAAAATAATATAATTATATATATGTGGTAATTCATACCCATTAGCATTTGCAGCAATGAAATACAGTACAACATGGACGCGATTATCCACAAACTTTGGATTTCTGTTGATTCTAGACTCTTCGTTTAAAATACTTTCAAATTGACTCTCCAGAAATTCGACAAGCTTCTGTCCGCTAGTTATTGGAATTATGTAGAGCGTCAGTAAGAGCGTCTCAGAACTGGGTATATAAGTGGTGAATAGAAATCTTACCAGTCTGAATTGTTCACATTTTTTCCAAATTCAGGGGCTTCTACTATAGAAAGATTGATAATGGTATTTTCTTCTTCGCAAATATCTAAAGAAAATATTAGACTCAGTGTATTTCTGGACAAGTGTTTAAAGGTCACACATACCAACTCTATGGATTTTTACTTCAACCTCCTTATCCTCATGTGCATCCAAAAAATCGGGATTTGGCTTCTGGGTATCGAAAACGGATTTATCACAAAGAGTATTAATAAAAGTAGTCTTTCCAGTTCCAGGTTGCCCACAAATAAAGATACACAAATTATGGGCCCTTTTCACCATTTTTCTTCTCCTTAACTCTTCATGTGATCTTCTCTGTTTGTTTTTCCAATTTAATTTGTTAGCGCCCATAATCGATATCACTTCATTCTACCAACATAATTACATACATAAGTATTCGCTAAGGATTGAGCCTTGACAGTTGTTTTTTCAATTGTAATTGCTTGGGACATGTTGTATAATTTAATAAGAAACTAAACGCAAATATAGTTTTTAAAAATACTAATGATGAATTAAATTCAGAATATGGTATGAAGGGGAAACAGAAATATTTATACGAAGAAGGTTTAGTTTTAGCGCTGACTTGCATGATAAAATAAAATGTTCGGTACCATGATAAAAATTACTTGGTATAAGTTATACACTTTTACTTCGGTAGAGTACACACTAAATATCCGTTATTATTATTCGCAAATATTTATACTTTGTCAGCAGGTTATAACAATATCAATAATCAGAGTAATTAATATTCGAGATACCTGAGAATGTACTCCGATGAAGGGGGGAAGAGTGTTCAAAACAAGGTCTAGGTAGGGTCTAGGAAGGGTCCTCCAGCACATGTTAGAAAAGATATACGGTACCTGGTATATCTGCCAAAGATTTTTTGGTTTTCTGTTCATCTTTTTTTGTAAAGTCTCATGTCTCTATATTATCAGAATATATCTACAAACGTTTCTCTATGTTACCCCAAAAGTATATCATATTTACTAAAAATAGTGTGTTATAGCTATAATATGGATGACATTAATGACAAAAAACGAGATCATGAAACATTACAGAGTGAACAATTGACACGTAGATAGATCTACATATTGTGATTTAAACGTTAACTGTTGATTGATATGAACAATATACATGTATTAACTATCAAGGTTAATCAAACCATATGTGGCTATAGATGGTACTATTGCATATCGGCTGTAGCTATAAGGCTATAATCGGTTATAATTATACAATAAGTATAAAATTGAATTGCTGCAAATATACAGCAAATTTATAACTTAATTATCAACCTTAGGCTGTCTACCTCAAGATCTTCATTTTATAATTATAGTCATGAAATACAAATTAGTTTTTAACTAAGCAATTAATTGCAATATATATTCTAATATCAATTAAGTTTATGCTTGCATTGCTTGGTATTTTTTTCTTTTTATAATTTCATAATTAAAATAGCACAACTTCTATTTATATTATGTTAATCGTTACATGTAAAACTGTCACAACTTATAAATGAAATGATCTAGACAGCTCTTGTTTATGACTGACTATAAATATACTTCTGAAACATAGCTTTTAGCTTATATTATAAGGTTCCTTCATTTGATTGTTTTAAAAAATGATTCCACAAATCTTAAATTAATCATGATCGATCAAATACAAAATACGAAGTCTAGATACAGTTACTAACTTACTATAGCGATTAGAATATATGATAAACGTGAAAATTTTATATTTCATTTTCATTTATTTACTTATATAAGTTATATCAAGTTGTTTTTGATACAATACAATATCATTATATTGCATAATTAAGTAAGTAGTGTATGGTATTGGTATTTTGTTAATATTAATAGTAACAAATTTGAGATAAAGAGAAAAATCCACAGGTTGAGACAATGGGAACAAAAGCAAATCAAAGCGCAAGAGAAAAAAAAAATTGTATTTAAACAGAGCAATATGAATTTTAAAAAGAATAAGTGGTAAAGAAGAGCTTTTTTTGTAAGACTATCGTGTTATAAAAGAATACTCTTAGAAGTAAAAAGTACATTGAAGAATAAATAATTGAAATGAAATAAGGCAATTGCAAAAAATATAAAATAAAATAAAAATAAAGATAAAGATACAAAAGCAATCAATTGAAAGGCCATGGGTGTGTATAAACCAGAAAAAGATAAACAGCGTTCCAACGGTTGAATAAGCAAATGACAAGAGTAGGATAAAGACAGATACAATAAATTATACCAGTTAAACTCATGAGATAGTAAAATCAACAGTATAAATTATAAAAAAGGAATAATAATCATTCATAACCTATATCTCTGAAAGATACTTTAATCGTGTATATATATATGGTATTTTAACCAGATTGATATTGATGACAAAAATTGTAAAAATAGATAAAGAAACTGTAGTTGATTTTATATTCATACATTTCCAACAAGCGCCATCCATTCTTGAACAAAAGTTGAAGCTCTTCTAAATCTTCGTTCTTGATATTTTTCAAAAATGGCTTTATGATGAGTTTCTGGATCCCGACATGACTCTAGCATTGACTTCGCAAGAGGTTGTAATTGTTTAGCAGTATATCCTGAATAGTATACATGGGCAGGAGTCCAATCACCTCTACCAAGCATTTTCCTTGATAATAGATGTGCAGCAGCTGCCAACCAACTTGGAGGAGCAGCAACATATTTTGGGTCCATAATTGTAATTTCCAAAAAATATTTCGCTAAACTTCTTGTTTCTAAATCATAATCATCAGCTTTGCTTGTTCTTCTTAAAAATGACATTGGACCAGGCCAACACATTTCAAAATCAAGAATATCAATCATAAATCTTTCAGCGTGTAATAATTCATCTATTGTATAAGCATGATCTACCATAAAAGCGATTTCTTCAATTGATGGACAATTGATCTCTTCTACCTTAGCAGCTGTAAATAAAGCAACGGCACCAACAAGTTGAAATTTGCTTAAAGAAACCCTCCTTTTTGATAAAAATCTGTCAACATAGTTTATAGCTAAGAATAAAGTTTCAGGTAATAGATTAAATCTTAAATGTACTTGAACCAACCAATCCACTAAAATTGATCTCATTTCCCATTCTAATTCATCCTGTTTATCCATGTATAAAGGATCAGGCCTCATTTTTTCTTCCAATTGTCTCATATAAGAGAAAATCTCTTCACTATATTCGGCTACCATGGCAACGTCGAAAGTATCTTCATCATCTTCATCCAAAACACCATCTTCTCTGTAAAATTGTCGAGTAACAGCTGCTAACTCTGAAATATCATCTTCTGTGATAGCTGGATAGCTGAACTCTAATCTTTCGTCATCATTACTGTCAACATCAGTTTCGACTTCTGTGTCGTTAGGGTTTGTCAATTCTGTTTTGCTGTTTTTCTCTTCAACCTCGGATTCTGATTCAGGTTTAGGTTCAGGTTCAGGTTCGGATTCTGTCTCTGGTTCAGACTCCTGTGATGTTACATTAACATTGTCTACTTCATTCTCTTTTTCTATAACAGAAAACCTATATGATTGTTGTTCAATGTAAACAGCATCTCCAATATCTCTAGTTTTTCTTACTCTTTGAGCTTTTCCTAATTTCCTTCGGGATGCAGAATTAGATTTTTCAGTTAAAGGCTTTCTAGATTTTGTGATCCTAGATTGTCTTTTACCAGCTGAGAGTGGTTCTGAATGAACCACATGTGTTTTACTTCCAGTATATTTATTATTAGAAATGTTTTCTTTATTACCCTCGGGTTGAACATAAACCTGAATTCTTTCAGGTTTCCCTATCCCTTTCCCTCCTTTTTTAATATTTTTACTAGTATTATTATTTGTCGTGCCACTTACATCAGCCAGGGCAACTCTTCTTGAAGCACCACCAAGACCGGAAGCTTTCTGTTTCTTTTGACGAAAAGCAGCTACTTTTTTATAAGTAGTAGTGGTAGTAGCTGTTGTTTTTGATTTTGTATAAGTTGGAACATCATTTTCATCTGTTATTTGCTGATGTCGCGGTGCACGAGTCTGTCAATATTTTCGTTAGTTCAGTAGGAAAAAAAAGCCCATGACAACAGGACAACGGGCAACCATTAATGGGACAAAGACTACGGAAATAAGGTAATGAAGGAACTCATGCTTACACTTTCCATGTTTGTGAATAATGGGAACTAGATAATAGCAAAAATTTGTATATTTGCTAAAGTTTAGATATCGAATCAATGCAATTTCTCGAATAGGATGTGAATAGGGAACGGAGAAGACAAGAAGAAGGATCTGATTAAGGAGAATGGAAAAAAGAAGAAGAAGCCAAATAAATGACAGGCACAATAGAGACAGATTGAAAGAAAAAAGAGAAAGAAGAAAGGGATGTTGATTTGAGATTTAAGCCTAAAAACCCTGTTTGTTGTGCTTTTTCCATTTTGGGAAACAAAAGTGGAGTGCTGGGAGTTACGCTACGTGCCTGTGTTTACCTAACGCCGACCAAACCGTCCCCAGGATTCACAAGGACGCTCAAGGATTTTGGGAGAACCAAGCCCTAACAAACCATCGGAAGAAGATAGAGGAAAAAGCCTTGTTGGTCGCTCTGGAAACATCATTCCCATTAATATTCGTAATCCGGCTAATTAATGTTATGCGTTATGTATGTATATAATGTTTCTCTTTGTGGTTTATGAAGTTCAAACGGCAGAAAACGATCTGTCCTTGCAGGCATTATTATCGATATTTAGTTATTATTTAATTTGGATGTGTTCAGAAGGTCTCAGCTTGACTAATCTTGCCTTTTCCTGTGTAATTGTACGATATCAGCCTGGCTATTATGACCATATATAACAGTAGATATGGTACTAAATATATCTCTTGGATTTTTTCACCTTTTCCATGAACGTCTTCAACAGAAATAAAAACGTCGAAAACAAAAAATATATAAAAAGATGTACTTAAACCTGCTGATAATTTAATCTGCCGCTATCGCGCTAATTATTATGGCTTATACGTAATTTGATCACGATATGGATTTGAATTCAACCACAACATTATATCGCCTGGTGCTTTTTTTATCGACACTTACATGGTATTCTAGTAAAACCTATAGGAAATCAACGGAAATCTCTTAGAACTTGCACTGTAGCTTGCAATTGAATTCTCAAAGTCCAAATTTCAAACAAACATGTAAATTTCGGCTCCTCTAAATATCACTAACTACCATGGATTTTAAACTCATCTCAAATGTTGATGTGTTATTGGAAGATTCTGACTTCTCTTTGTCCTTTCCTATAACTAGTTCTTAATCTTCTTAAATTTTAAACCATATCATTCAATTTCAAAACTTTATAAATGATAATTATATAATTTACTGATAATGGCTTCATAAAAGTCATAATTAAAACTCTCAATTGCTATATATTTTTATCTATCGGCCGCGGCAGCGGGTAAAATAAATTTAAAGTAATTAATATTAATAGCAATATAAGTAAATTTAAATTTCAAGTATTCTCAATGATTCAATAGTTTAATAATAATTTTTGTGGGTTTTTTTTTTTTTTGCTGTATATGGTTCTGAATCTGTAGTAACGAAAAGGGTGTAAACAAATAACAAATAACAAACATGACTCAAATTTCGTTTCTTGGGCATTAATTTTTCACTATCATGTTAACCTTGAGGATATAAAATTTTCAGCATCAATACTAAAGTGCATACATTGAAAACAAACTTAGTTTATATTTTATCAATTACGACTTGATCATGAATTTATAATATGGATCATAACTTGCTAGCTATGGTAATATTAATATAGTTTGTGACTCGTCCCACCGATCTCCGAACCAATATATAATCGGTCATTTGCATTGATAAATTTCATCTATACTACTAAGCTACTAGCGCTATTAATTATTCTGATTTATTCATGAAGTTTAAGGTTCATTTTGATTCTGGATTGTCTGGGATTATAAGACTAGAAGCATGTCATTTAATTAATTACTTTCGTTAATTAGAAGTTTAGAACCTTTATTGAAAACGTAATAATTATTCCCCATAAAGTAATGTAAGCAAACAAAAAAGGTCTAAATTTTCTATCACTAGCTACAATGGTAATTTAGTGCATGCCATAGTGCTATTTATTATTTAATATAGATAAAGTCTGGAGCTATATCACTTTATAATTAACTTAATTATACAGCATTCTGACTCTTTTTCTGAGTGCTGTATCTGCTGATATCTGATCTATTGAAATTTATTTTAGCCGTGGGGAGATTTTATTGCGTCTTTAACAACTAGTGCTGGCAGCTATATTCGATGTAATATTAATAGTTCTCCATTATTATTTTTACCAAGCTTCATCCACAGGTCAGGGGTTAAAATCAAAAATTTAAAGTTGATCAATGATAATCTTTTAAAAATAATGAATTTTCATAATTAATTAATGCATGGGTATATCCTATACCGGCTCTCAATATACACGGGCGTTAAGATATCCAACCTAATCTGCTTCCCATAACATTATTGGTTAAACAGTGTTAAAAACTACCAATATTAATCTCACAAAAACTGAAAGTATTAAGGCATGAGAAATTCAATAATAATAATTTTGTTCTAACGTTTATACAGGAAATAGAAAGATGAAATGTGCCTTAAAAAATCTTCCATTGCAGCTGTCATAATAATGTAACCAACCCTCCCTAACCTTACTATTTTTAGTATTTTTACACACTCCATTATAGGTTTAAATTGAACTAATTGTTGGAATTTACGTCTGAGAGTGGAATTTTATTTAATTGGATAGTAGCAATGGATACCCATCATACCATCTAACATAGTATTTTATACTATATTTGAAGTTCTGAACTCAAATGTTATTTTCGATTCAGAAATATTTTGCTACGGGTATAATAATTATATTAACGAATATTATGCCCGTGGTCGGGGATGCATATAGGGAATAAATGTGTGTATATTTTTGAAAAATTAGTTCAGATGTAATTATATATAAGGGGCTCGAGTCTGAAATTCTGAATTATAAGGCGATGAATTTAGATTCTGTTGTTGATGGTGGTACTTGATAGCAAGCACTAGTACTTTGATACCCTTTAATATAATGATCATGATGCTGCTTAATTAACCTCTGTTACGTTTCAATTAAGTGCAATTAATATTTCATATGATCATTTAAAAAAAGATATTAGAAAGAATATATAATTATAGTAATGTTTTTCCGATACAAATTTAATAGATAGCTAAGCTTTATAGATAGCTATAGTTGTCAGTTGATAGTTAAGTTTGCTTCAATTCTTCGTATTCTTACACAAATATCAATCATCGACTCGGTCATAATTATCCACGATCATATGCAATTCCAATTGTAATCCCTTTAAATATATTCAATAGCTTAAAACAAGTTAATATTATTATAAATTTATTGAATTTATTCACTTCCAACTTATTTACTTTCGTAATTAAATTGTACAGGTATATATATCGGCTTATTTTCATCATCCGTAAATATAAAAGGAAACAAAATAACTGTAAAGCCTGGTTTATATTGGTATATATAGCTTAATACATGACTCAATTGAAAATTCAAAATATTATATAGAAGTTAAACAGGATATCAGATGGTTTTATAATTTTATCAGCTGCATTCTAAATATGACTTTTCACATCACGTATAGGGTTGCAATTGTACACAATAATCAAACTTTTATTTCTCTTTCTTTCTATAGATACTTTTATTTTTACCTTAAGCCTATTCACCGGTACCACCTCTTCAAAAGTTCATCATTTTATCATTTGAATTATAATTAATATATGGTAGAAATTAATAATAGAACTACTGAAGGTTCGTCACCGATATTATCGGTCTATAATAAAGACGCAGAAGCTGCAAATGATATTAATAATGCGCCCTGCAGCAAAACTGAAGGTCTATCAACAATTACAATGACGAAGAAAGATTTATGTGAATCATCACTAAAAATAGATACACCTTCAACGGACGATGGTAAACATCATTCTGATAATGATAATAAATTTAAAAATACAAGTATAGCTGTAGTTGTTAACAAGCAAGTAAGAAAAGGAACTGATATTGATACCAATGAATTAGGTATTGATGGATTAATATCACCATCAAAATATCCACTTAAGTCTGCTTTAAAATCACACACCATAACCACAAGAACTATCTCAAGCTCTAGTCTTTTGAGGTAAGTCAGTAATAATATAAGCGAAATAGCTTTTTTCTTATATAAATAATATTCTAATAATCATCTAACATCATTCTTCATAGAAAAAGCAAAGAAGATAGTCACAATTTTGATCACAGTCATAATCAACATAATAATATTACTAAATATGAATACAAAAAAGGTGTTTCATTTGATACATTAAATATCAAAAGGAAAGCTGAAACATTTTCCTTAGTATTAAGGGAAAAACATAAAGATTTCGTATACTCAAATTCTTCAAGAACATTCTTAATTGGGATAGATGATACTTTGTATTCTTTGGATGCATTACAATGGCTTCTTGATGAATTTGTAAATGATGGTGATGAAGTGGTTTGTATACATGCTATTAAATCAAGTAAGTATATCTGCTTTTTTTATTTTCTAAATCTTAATTTCATATTGCACGATCTAAGCTAAAAATATAAAGTTGGGCTTATCACAATTAAAGAACTAAGATATTGAGATAGTTTTGATTAGATATTCTTGATACAGATACTAATTTATTCATCAGGGATAAATATTACAAATATGAATGCTTATAAAGAGCTCGAGCCAGTTTATAGAAATATGGCTTCTAAGATACTCAAAGAGATTTTAGCAATCAATAAAGACAATAAAAAGGTAAGCATAAAAATACATATATTAACAAACTAACTTTTTCTAACCATCTTTAATCATATAATAGATATCCGTTGTTCTAGAATTGACAATAGGAAGCCTCAGAAAATTATTTAAGAAATATGTATGTAGTTTTATAAGTTTGCAAACCAAGTGGGTTTCCTTTTACACTCTTATCTTGGAGCCTAAACAGAATGTATACCTATAGGTAAGAACCTAATAGGAGTTGCTCAAAAGAAAATAAGTGCTCATTGAAAGTGAACTAACGTCGACTGAAAATGATATGTATCATTAGACAAATTTATACAATGCCTCGATTATTGTTGTTGGTACTAAAAGTGGTGGTTGTTTAAAGAAGGTCTTCTCACGATCATTATCAAGGTGAGTTGCTTTTTTTGGAATGATATATTACTATTGTTCATGATTATGACTAGGATTCCATTAAATAAATTACAATTGCTAATATTTTTTTATATAATATTTTAGATATTGCGTTCAAAATGCTAGAATTCCAGTTATTGTTGTTGATGATTTTAACAATCGTTATAAAAAAAAATCAAAAAGAATTTCAGATCCGAAAAGGCAATCATTTCTTAAATTCCTTTGTAATCATGAAAAAAATGATGATCAAAAGAAGAATACCCTTTTGGAGAATACATATGATAATTCAATTAGTACGATGACCAATAATGATAATCTCAATAGCAATTGCAATATTCCAGCCGATACTAAAACTTTACCAAAGCCCTCTTCATCGATTACAATAATAAAAGATAAATATGCAAATACAGATACTATAGGGAAAATAGATCTTGATTTTAATGAATTATTATTTAAGCTAAACGGTCGTGGATCCGATTCCAAACCTGACCATAATGAAGCAATTGATACTAAGAAAAGCATTAGTAGTCTACTTTCTAGATCTTTGGATTTAGATGAAAATTCTAGAGGCAGAGGGGCTCACATATTTAAAGATATTAATGAAAATCATCCAGCAAGATCTTTGTCTCCTCTAATTAAAGAATTTGAGGAATTCGTAACTTGCAATTAATCGATTACCCCTATATTCACAGTTACATGATTATAATATTGATAAAATAATATAAAGGATTTTAAGGATATATATCCAAAATATAATATGTTAGATATCAATAAATTTATATCTTAATGCTGAGTCCGAAGGAAAGACTTTTGTTTACTCTTCGATTTATATGATGATATATCATACTTGACTGTAACAAGGTTCGCTAAATATAAAGATTCCAAGAATTGTTATTTCTGGAGTACCTTTTGATGGAATGATCACATCACATCTATGGATAAGATTAGAATATGTTAGGGTGACATCAAAAACCACAAAAGGAAACGAGACAAAACTATTGGGTCGTAAGTAAAATTAATGGGATATATAGGCTCTATGAGAAAGTATTAAAGGAAAAAGATTTTAATTGTTTTGTTTTTATTTTTATAACTTATATTGTGTTAATATAATTGACTTAATTTGTTATAGTTTTGTTATAGTTTTGTTATAGTTTTGTTATAGTTTTGTTATAGTTTTGTTATAGTTTTGTTATAATTTTGTTATAGTTTTGTCATAGTTTTGTCTCTTATTTCTATTACCACATATGGATCTTGATGCTTCTTTAATCTCCATCTCTTATAAATAAATAAGTAACTAACTTTGTTATTTACCATGTGTATGTAAAGTTAAACAAATTACACATATTATAGTCTAATGCTCGAATTAACACTCATCGCAGATTACTATTTGATTCTGTATTTTGTTTGGCATGATACTTAGTTATATTACTTTAAATTCTACTTAAACTTTTTATTGATTAATATTATTCTATTCTTTCTCACCTATAAGCTTGATTCATTATTTGTATGCTTATAATTACCCTAGCTAGGCATAATAGTTAATGAGTTACGGTATATTAATTTCACATCCCATAGCAATATTTTCCATTATATTCCCAGATTGAAGATTGTCTTCCATCTTGTCCAGATTTCCATTTTCTTAAAGCTGATAAACTTTCATTTTTCAGTCCAGTCTCAAATCCAAACTTTCCAAATTCCTTTTGGTAAAGAAACATATGATTCATCACCACCATAAGGCAAATCCCCTCGCCATATTGATGTTGATTCAAGATTGAATTTTTGAGCTTCGGATAATGCAGCATACACTAATTTACAGATATATTGTTTAGAATCTTCGATATTTGTAATATTTGAGAAGAGTCGTATTATGAATAATTTTCTTTTAATAAAGTCATGAAACCATATAATAAAAGTTTTATCTCTCTTGTTATCATGGATAATCTCAGCACCATGATAAGTTGTCTTCTGATGATCTACTGTGAGAATAGTACTATAATATTCAGACCTAGAATGGAAGAAATCAAATGTTTCAGCTGTTGGTAGAATAGCTACCCTTGGTATGTTGTCTTTTTGGGACTTCTTCAACATCATAGATTGTAAATATTCAATATCTAAATTAGCATATTCATTAAAGGCATGGCGAGGTAGTAATTTGATAGAACTATCTAATTTTATGTGTTCAGTTTTAATAGGAGTTTTTATTTCCGTAATAATTGATATCACTAACAAATCCAAATTGAGCATAAAATTGTCCAACTATTGAATATAAGGTTTGAAAGCTATACTTTGATATACCTGGACTCATATTATCATATTCTTCCATCTTATGATAATCAAGACAATCTGTTAGCGCTTTTAACATTGAAATTCCAAGGCCTTTTTCTCTATACTCAGGAAGAATATAAACATTTCCAATCAAATGAGTAGGAACTTTTACAAGTTCAACGACACCATCAGACTTAATGATTGTACGAAATCCTGGTCTAAGACACGATTCACAACTCCCAATAATCTGACTGCATTGAGCCTTTGCTTTTTCAACTAGTGAACTCATATCATCAGAAGCAGATGCTACTATCTTAAGAGCAGTATCTTCAATGATTTCAAGTACATCTGAATCAAGATTTGAATTTATTCCCAGAGGAATTTCAGTATCATAAAAAACCCAAAAAGTGTTGCCTTTCTTAATCATTTCACTGTCACCAACTACATGTTCTCGTCTCACATATTCTGCTAGTGTTAAGTCAGATCTCCATAAAACACCATTAGAAGCATGACAATAATCTCTAATTATAGGATGGTGAGCTGGCGAAAGAACAAGAGAGGTTCCTTTAACTGGATATTTCTTATGAGCTAAAGGAATTGTAGACATCTTATTATCCATCAAACAAATGGCTCATATAAATTAAGGGCTATACCAATATATTGATAAATGTCTAGTACACCTTTCATATTAATCCACGTGGACTAATATTAGTATATTATGTGGCCGAATATTTATTCCTCCAAGTGGTCGAAATTAAATGAAATGATTGTATTTGCTTAAATCTTAAATATAGGCCCCATAGTTTGCTGATTAAATAACCGCTTAAATAGCTAATCAATTCTCAGAACATTAATTAAGCTTAACATTTTCTGACCACATAGTTACAAATAGTAGGTGTGAACATGTGTAATCACTTTCTACTTAATCCTTAAGAAGGTAATTAGCCTCAACTAGAAACACATTAATCGCTATAAAAAAAAAAACACACTTATTTCCTTAGCATTCTGCTTTGAAAATCGAGAAGATCCTCTGCAACTAATTTTAATTTAAACGCTTTTATTACTTTTTTTTATTTTAGTGGCATAGATGTATACATATTATATTACTCCTTAAGCTTTTTATATTTTAGAATAAGAAATCCACTAAATTGGACTGAACCCATTAATATTCTCCCCCATTTACTTAATATTAGATCATAATTATTAATAGATATAGATATTTGTAATTGTTATATTTTTTTCAATTCCTCGCACGCAAAGAAGAAGTGGTAACAGGTGTAGGTGAAAGTAGTGATTGCCTACTACTAACTCTAGATCTACTACTAGCTCTACTACTACTACTTCGAGGTGTAACAGATCTTGATACTTTCCCTTTTAATCTTGGGCTAGGGCTAGACACCCGAGTTTTATCACTATTGACATTGTCAGTAGCAGTACTAGTAGCAGTAGTTGGAGAAGTAGAGGTTGGAACAGTAGAAGGAATATTATTCATAGGCAGTGTTGTATCTCTAATAATACGAGATAACTCTAGCCAATTTAAAACTTCTGATTTTGATTCTGATTCTGATTCCAATAGTGATGAATCAAAGTCCTTGTCAAGTAATTTTGGTAAGTTAAGCACAGTTATAGGTTTTGTAAATGTGTATAAATAGTGTAAGATATCCTTTTAAAATAAATGAAAATTCAAAAAGTTAGTTTAATATAAATGTAACAAGAAAATTTTATCATTAACAAAGCATACCTGAATCAAACGTGGTTTTGGTGTTGAACTTTTCACGGTTGCAGACATTGAAGTTTCATCATTATTTGAATCACTAGAAATATCTTCCTCTTGTTGTTGTTGTTGTGGTGGTGGTGGTGGTAGTGATAATGATGGTAATGTTAGACTTGGGTTTAATATATTCGAAATAACATTTGTTGAAATATAATCTGAGCCTGAGCAAAAATTAATAAAATTTATTGAATTTGATTTCTTTAAATTTTTTAATTTATCAAATGATGAGATATAAAATTTAAATAAAACATTATTTTTATTATTATAATTTTGAAGAAAATAAGATTCTAATTGAGATTTAAAATTATCATAATCATCTTTGTTATATTTTACTTTAGTTGTAGAAATTGAAAACAAATTATTGAGACATGTTACTTCATCATTGCGGTCCCCAACTGTTGTTGTTAACGTTGTCTCAAGATTATTATTTGATATTAATTTAATAATATCAATTATATCATCATCATTATGATTTTCACTATTAAAAGAAATGATTTGAAAACTAATACCATATACAAAATTATTATCATCATTACCATATTTTTGCCTTTTTAATTCACAGGTATCAACAGTTGAATTTAAAATTATTTCAAAATTTTTAAAAATCGAAGAGGAAAAATTGTTGTTAGTAGAAGAAGATACAATGTTAGGATTAATGATACTGATATCTTTACCTTTAACAATTATATCTTTTAAAGCTATTGATATTGTTAAAGAATAATCAGGGATATTTGTAAATATACCATCAAGATTGAATTCTTGATTTAATGAAGTAAATTTAATTTGTTTTTCATCAATTATGATCTCATTTTCCATTTCCTTTTCCGTTTCCAGTTGCATTTCTTCTTCTAAATTATTATTATTATTATTATTTAGATTAATATAACAACAAAGCTTCCCTTTATAATCTAGTATAATCTGTTCTAAATTTCTCCTCATTTTAACCTCTTTTAAATATTTGTCAAGAGTTTCTTTATAATCATCATTACCAGATTTAATAATCTCATTTAAATTATCAATTTTCAAATTATTTTCATTGATTTTTTCAGTTATATCACTAATTTCTTCCTTTAATTCTGAAATTAACAATTGTTTTGAATTTTTTTCAGAAATTATTGATAAATCACCATCATAATTATTAATCTTATTGTATAAATCTTCTTCTAAATTTTTTAAATCTTTTAATTGAATTTCTAATAGATTATATTTATAACCAATTTCTTTTAAAAGCTTTAAATTATCTAATTTTATTAGTTTTAAATCCTTTATATTGGATAAATGATTGTATTTTAATTGTTTTTTCTGTATAAAGAATTTCTCATTTTCTTTTTGTAATACCGAACCATGATTTGAATTTATTGATTTCAATGATTGATTTAGCTCATATATTCTATCACTTAATTGTGATTCCAATATCAATAAATCTTCATTTTCCTCCACATCTTCAACATCAGGTCCATCACTTGATAACGACCTTGGAGTATTCTGCTTCAGCCAAAATGACTGAATTTTTGTAAAGTCTCGATATCGTGGCTGTGATGGAGATGGAGACTTTGGCGAAGACTGTGATGAGGAAGACATAACGGAGGTTAAAGTAAAAGAGTTAACGTTGTTAAGAGCTTAACTATAAGGCGCACGGTTGTTTTTGATAAAAGTTGGCATCATTGGAGTAAGTAAATTTGGCACATTTTTATATAGCCAAAATAGCCAGAAAGTACAGAAATACATGTAACGGAATGTGATTGAAATGCACATACAAAATTTAGAATTGAAACCAAACACCCAATTAAAGCTTAAGTAACATTCCTTCCTGACTTTATTACCGGTATATAACTTCCGATAATATAATAAAGTCAGGAACAGTTTTGTTAGCATAGATATGGAAAAGAATTATTGTTTTACACACAAGATTTCTTATAAAGTGAAATTTTGCAGAAATGTGTTTACTTTTGTTTATTAATATTATGTTTAATTAAATATAATCCCAATATTGCGATACAAAATGTTTATATTATAGTCATTTAAATGTAAAATAATAAAACTTGCAGGTAAAATAAACAAACACGTTAAAACAAAATCGTTATAATATTATTATATCTTCTTTTATTACCTCTGAAAGAAGTAGGAATATATAAATCATGCTAGCCCTTAAGCTTTAGGAGGTTGTGGAACATATGGTTCTTCCAAATATTTAATCTCTTCATCCGCTAGCTTGATTTTCAAAGCAGCAACTGCATCATCAGCTCTTGATTCTTTGTTCATTCCAACGATCGGTGAAGCACCTTTATGAATAACCCATGCAAGAGCGATTTGTGACACCGGTACATTCCGCTTTTTGGGGGATCTCTTCTACTCTACCAATAATTGTATCTCTTGGTTTTGATACGTTACCGTAGAGCATTGCGACTCGTCTACTTCCACTTCTCACAGTAGATAATTTTTCTGAAACCAGGCGTGCTAAAATACCTCTTGCTAATGGAGATCAAGGGATTATACCGACTCCTGTTTCTTTACAAATGGAATCATTTCCCTTTCCTCTTCTCTGTCAACTAAATTATATAAATTTTGCATTGAGATGAATTTAGTCCATCCATTTTTTTCTGCAATAAACTGTAATTGAGCAAATTGATATGTCCGCATTGTTGAAGCTCCAATGTACCTAACCTTTCCACTTTGGACAACATCATGGAGAGCTTTCATTGTTTCTTTTTTCGGTGTTGAAGTACCTAATCTTTCAACTGATCCACCAACAGCATCCATGATATGTTTTCTTGATACTCCATACTCATTTAAGTACTTCTCATCCAATTTGCCATTTTGTAATAAATCTAACAGTTCTGCCTGAGTGGGGTTTTTTTCTTTATCACAAAGAAAGAAAACTTTTGTTAAAATAACAACAGTTGAATTTTTAATATTATATTTCTTCAAGAATTTTCCTAAGAGAATTTCTGATTTTCCATTACTATAAGTATCAGCAGTATCGAAGGTTCTAATACCAAGATCATATGCTCTTTTTAAAATTGAAAAGACTTTTTCTTCATCTTCAATAACCCAAGGACTCCATGATTTGTTACCAAAAGACATACAACCCACAATAATCTTCGAGACTTTAGGACCGAGTTTCCAAGGTTTGTATATTCCATTGTTATTGTTTTGATTTATTGAATTTATAATTAATTAAGAATTTTTAATATTATTTTAGTATTAACCGTTTCTTTTGAAAAGAAGTTGAGAATAGGAAAGTTATTATAAGATCTTATATGTAACTTATACATTAACTACCATATCTAATCTTAATTATCCGATGTATTATATGGATACAACGTATTTTACTTATTAGTTCCTTTAAAGCCTTATTACTTTCATACTATAGCTGCTCAGATGATTATAAGAAGTGAATAAATACAATCAGAAAAAAAACTTTCTTTTCTTCCTTTTCTAAATATAGATATAAGTGGAATATTATAATTATAAGATAAACACTACAATTATTTAACCATATTATATTACTTTCGCTTCCAATATCTTTTTCATTCTATAATGATCCAATCAAACAAAAATTAGAAAATGGAATATATCAATTGGAACAGAAACATTTCTTGATACATCAATTCAATTGAATAATATACTAAGAAATAATACTAATGAGTCTATTACTTCACATGGAAAATATCTTATTAATGTTGGATTAGTGTTGGAAGATAAGCTAAATCATAGTCGCTCTCAATATAAAAAGCAAATGTTAGAGTATTTTAGTGAAGTTGAGCACTGGGTTCTAATTTTACCAGTCCGTTTGACTGGTGACGCTGTTACATTTACTTGTTATAATAGTCAATTTGAAGATAGTGCTACAGGAAATACTTCAAAAATGATATGGAAGATAAAACTTAAAATTATGATAGATGATATATTTATAGGTATTAAAGATGATCTTCAAATAAAATTCTTAGATGATCAATTTGTGATGATTCCGATCAACATTATAACAATGAATAGTTCTCTGATTTCGCACACAAATTCAAATTACCCATATGGAAGTTTATATTGGTATGTGCTTAACTTATCAACAGGAGAATATGTTGGTTGCTTTAATATGCAGAAAAATCATTTTGCTTCAAATTTAAATCCAAATTTAGAAATTATTTATTGGAGAATTGATCGAACTGGTCAGATATATCTTGACGGACCTAATATATTTACGATCATGTCTGATTATTTAGCTTCTCCAATTGAACATGAAAGACGGACTCCTGCAACTATAAATTTAGATGGATATGTAGAACCGTTACTTCAGAAAATATGGGTAATGCCTTTAAATTCCTTCCTACTGGCGGCCCAAGTTGATAAATGTGATGAGACGTTAATAAAAAATATTTCTTTCCAACTTGAACAGGATATTGGTTCCCAAAATTTTATTAATGATAATGAATGTTATATTCCTTTTAGGAAAAGAAAATTCGAGCTTAAAAAATTGTAATAGAGAAAATTAAATGGAAATCAATTTTTGAAATGCCCATCGGATACGGAGTAATAGCCCAAAAAGTACCACCTCTAACAGTTTACGGCGATATTCCTATCTTTCATTTTAATTCAAGGTTTGGGCTTCGTATGTATTACAAATACTTTTGGAATAATAAGATAGTAATACTAGCTGATTACTATGTTTATGAAGATGAAGCTGCTGAACAAGACAATAACTATTCAAAAGTTCATATGTTATGACTTTGAAACAAAAAGACAACAATATATAAAACTTGAAGATCTTAAGCATTTCGATGAGGATCCCGAAAATTATCACAAAATTTGTCCTGAAGATTTGTTCATATTACTTGATGATGATTTAAATTATAAATTTTTAGAAAATCCAAAAAATATATGACTTTTATAATTATTATTAATTTAAACATTATATCGTATCAAGACTTACGTATACTCAAATTTGAATGGAATAGGCTTGTATATTCAAATTAATTTTAAAAATAGCGTATTGGATTTAATAAAGCAGCAATTTATGAAAATAGAATGTACTGGTATTAATTGCATTATCTACTCCCCCTTCTAGCTTTCCAGGTTCTTATATTAACAAATAATACATTAATAACATTGCTTTATGCATGGTGTACAACATAACTATATAAATGGGTTCCCCCAAACCTTTAGTGAAATTAATTTAATCATATAAATTTTCCCTCATTACAAAATATGTTTGCAATTAAGTTGGCACTCCCACGAAATCTAAAGATAATGAGGAATAGCAAAGATATCTGCTGCAAGGTAAACATCCGATAACCCCCCCCCCCCCCCCCCCCCCCTACGCTTTAAACATTTTAGCACATGTCATTCTCAAAGACAGAAAACAACGTTAATATTAATGATCTAATTTTATATAAACATATACTGAAGATACGTATACTGAGGAGGAAAAGCGACTAGTTAATCTGGTTTCATTCATTATTGTTGTCTATCCAATTGACGAAACTTATAATTGTATTTGTAATTATCAGGCAGGTTTTATTTGGATGCCATTAATTGACTTAAGAAAAATCATTAATATTATTCTTATTCCTATTATTATCATAAAAAACAAAATAATAATAATATATAAAAAAAGTTATTATAGTATGGTTTGAATCTTCTAAGGAAAAAAAAAGGATAAAAGATAAATAAAAAAGGTATTAATTAATTAACAGCAAACAAATAATCACAGGATAATTTAACAACAACTACTTGATGATTTTTCCTCAGTTGGAGCAGGTGTTAATGAAATTGTTGGACCATTTCCTGGTTTTGGACCTGATGATTCTGCAGTATCAAATTGATGACTTGAAACCATTTGATAGATTTCTTTTAATAGTTGATGGAATGATAGATCAACATTTGCTGCGTTTAAAGCTGAAGCTTCTGTGAACAAAAGATTATGTTCAGCTAATAATTAAAATAGAGTTAGTATCAGATAATAATGGTTAATTGATAAGCGTTAAGCAAAACATAAATAAACATACCAGCAAAACTTTTGGCTTCATCGGTTGGAACAGATCTCATATGATCCAAATCAACTTTATTACCAACCAAAGCAATAATGATATTAGTATCAGCATGATCCTTTAATTCCTTTAACCATCTGTTTAAATTCTCATAACTTTCAGTTTTTGTAATATCATAAACTAATAAAGCACCAACAGCTCCACGATAATAGGCACTTGTAATTGCTCTATAACGTTCTTGACCAGCAGTATCCCAAATTTGAGCTTTCAATTTTTTACCATCAATTTCAACTGTTCTTGTTGCAAATTCAACACCGATTGTACTACGAGATTCTAAATTGAATTCATTTCTTGTAAAACGGGAAAGAAGATTAGATTTTCCGACACCGGAGTCACCAATTAGGACAACTAACAAAATAAATTAAGATGAAATGTTAGATATGATTAAATTTAAAATCATTCAGAGATCTTTTGAAATTCTTTTGATATTTTGGTATATAATTTCATCATGAATTTACTGGTTGTTGTTGTTGTTGTTGTTGTTAAGATTTTGAGAGATATTATTTATTGTTGTGGAAATCATGTTGCAATGAATAAATATTGATACTCTTCCATTTTTTTTCCGATTTTCTTCATTTTACTACATTTAAGTCGATTTGTTTCTGATTTATTTCGTTTTGAATGATGATTTTCGTTGATATCTGAGACTCTTTTGACCCCACCCGGTCCGTGATAAATCCACAAAAGTTGAATATCATAAAACAACAAGGAAACACAGATAAAACTTACTCTTAAATAAAAACTCGTAATCGTAGGAATATTCTTCGTTTGCCATGGTGGATCAATGGGATGTACTGAAAATGGAGGGCCTTAACTTCAAGGAAGTTTGGGGACGTGGTCTGTTTGTGGCCGGGTAACGCGAGATCTGTACAAACACAAAACCTCGCAGGTTCGAGACCCATAGTAGTCTAGCAGGAGAATACTAAAAAAGCTTAATAATTACGAAAAGTTACAACTGTACTGTCGCAAAAGTTGTATCTGGTAGCTTATAAAACCCACTATGAACCCAAATTTGAGAGTTCTCTTCTATAGCTTTACTGACAAAAGCGTTAACATTGTAAAGTCATCATATAAATACAGGTTCAATATTGGTATCAACATTCCAATATTTGTTATATTAATGTCGCCGCCAATCTGCTTTAAAAATTACTTTCAGCCGTAACCCTTGTAAGCATCGCTATATGTGGTCATACAAGCCTAGGTGTACCTGCAAAAAATTGGAACTGGTCAAGCCACAGATTCATTCCATATAATACATTAAAATCATGAAAAATGATAATTAGAGATTTAAACATGTAGAGACTTTAAGACGGACTTGAATACCCTTGATCGTGGGTCATTTGGTTCTTGATCATATAGTATTTTAACTAGTAAGCTGAAGTAAAAACAATTACTATTATACCACTCAATTAAACAATACAATTGGAAGCAGAAAGTCTATTTCTCTGAATCTTTAGATTTACCATCTTCTCCTCTGGATTCAACCCATTCTTTACTGCCACTCTCTCGAGGACCAACCGTTTGTGTTTTACTATTGGAATCCGTACTTCTGCTTGGCGTATAATAAGAAGAACGATCAAACACATCTTCACATTCTAACGTAATCAACTCATCATCAGATAGTCCCAATTGAAATCTTTTTGTTTTAGTTATTTGTAGCAATACCCATTCAAGCTCAACATCCGCAATCTTATTCCGCGGAAGCGCTTTTGAACCACCCTTTTCAACATACTTATAGGTGACATCAAATGCACCTTCAGGTCCAAATGCAATCGCATAACTCATTTGTTTCCCCCAACCCTTTTCATATAAAGTTGGTTTATCAAATGCGTTCTCACAACTATCACAATGAACCCATCTTTTATGTGAATATGAGTATATTTCTGTCCAAACATGATCTTCTTGATTCCATACCCAACGTGTCTTGGCTCCAACGGCTGTAGCTAATAAGCAGAAGCAATTTGCCCATTCACCACAGCGACCACGTCTTGATTTAAGAAGTGTTTTCAAATTGTTATACCTTGGAAATCTTTCAATATTTGTGCACTTATTGCATTTGTAAAGTTCCACTCGGCCTGCTCCACCTTCCTTTTCTTCTGTATTTGGTTGTCCTCCCCCAATTCCTGATGTTTCGCTCTATTAATATAAATGTAGATTCACCATTTGTTAGTTTGATCAGTTTGATTATTATGTTTAAGTTTACATACCCCACAAAGGCTACATTTCGGAGAGTTAACCCAGACAAAAAAATCATTTTTAAACCAGCTTTTAAAATGTACCGTTAACGTTAGTTTTTCAATCAAAAGTAGTTAGAAAAATGTGAAAATATATACTCTAGTAGTTCTTGTATCACACATTCAATGTATCCCCATTCTACGTATTCGGGATCCTCTTTTTTCTTTTTTTTCTCTTCTTCCTGTCTTCTTTCTGCCCCACTATAAACTCTTTCTAAGTCAATGACTTCCATTGCCATTTCTAAAGTATCTGGGTCTTGGAATTTTGTTGGTGTTTCTGCTAATTGGAACATAAGTCGTGCAAATTGGTTTTGTGTTATAGACCTACTACGTGGGACCATTTTCTTTAAAAGAGCGTTGTCCCATTTTCTTGAATATCCTGAAATCAACTTTCGAGATAACTGTTTAAAAATATCTTTAGGGATTACAGGATCGGGTGTGGTCATGATTAAGTGTGCTAATATCAACTAACTGCGTGGGGGTCGGATGATAACGATAATCTAAGTTTTAACAACGTGTTCGGTGATCGGATGTATCTCGAATGGCTTATTCGCAACGAATAACCAATTATATACCCTATGGTACCAGTATCATACATTAGGAGTGAGATTAATTCTTTATGTAAGTATAAATAATATTATTAATTATAATATATAAAACAGAGAAATTTGCAAGTAGGAATACAAAAATATAAAAATATTGGGAAAATTAAAAAAAAAAGCGAGAATAAATCCATTTAAATAATTGCATTCTTTCTTCTTAAGCTAAACTAGTTTTTTATAGATAAAATTTATTGACTGTTATATGCATGACCTCTCATTTTCTTAAGTTCCCATAAGGTCCATCATGCCCTATCATAGAAGCAGGAGGAAGCGCCGACTTCTTACTTACTAGTTTTCTATGTGCTTTATTACTTACCGACTTTCTAGAAGGAGTATTATCAATTGAAAAATCTGGATTTAATGTAAGAAAATCATTAGGATTTGGCTTAGCACGTCTTTTCTGTCCAAACTCATTCAAGGTACTGAGCCTATTTGGTTTTGAATCATAGTATTGAGGATTAACTCCTCGTTGAGAAACTGATGTGAAATGTGATGATACAGATCCAATAGGGGATTCAGGTGGTGGAGTAGCTCGCATTTTTAAGGGATCGGCTGAAAATGGCAATACCGGTGATGGAGGCTCATCATTTATTATTCGTGATTCCCGAGGCAAGCTATCTTGATAAGAATTTATAATATCAAGATTATAACTACTTAGAACATTTGAACCTCTTGGATCGGGTTTGAAATTTAATGGTCTTCGTAATGGTACTTGACTTACATCTTGTAATTGATCATTGAAAGGAGGTTGGTTATGAGTTTGAGGTGGTGGATTTGTCCATTGAGAAGTTGAAGGAAGTGGGCGAGCCGTCCTATCAGAAGATATTGAAGGTCGTGACTCATCTTGAGAATAACGTTGTGTATAATCATGATCAGAAATACCATTCGGTTTAGTTAATGTACCATAGGAATCAGAAGATTGTCTTTTATTTTGTTCCGCTGCATCATTATCATTACCTATTTGTGGTGGTGGTGGTGGAATATTAGATAATGGGTCTTTATTTTCCATCCACACATCTTCATCTGGATGTACTTGGCGCTGCTCAGTAGTTGAAGAATACATACTACTTTCTTCAGTATTTGAAATGTCATTTAAAATTCTCATTCTTTCATTGTCCGTAAATGCACGACCTGGGGAATTCTTCAGTCCGCTTGATATCCCATTCGGGGAGGATTGTGGTGAAGTATGCTCGTCAAGTATATTTTGATTTAGCAAAGGATCTTGATCTCTTGCTTCTATGTAGTCAATATTATTTTGACCAGAAGATTCATCTTTCTGCCTATCATTTTCATGCTCTCTCGTAGGAGAAGGTAGCTCCATAGGTCGAGGACCAGAAGGCTTCCGTTGTCTTGGGTTATAACCGGGTGGTCGAGGAATAGCTTCATATGGCGTTCGACCTAGCGCTTGTTCAGGCCGTGTAACTATAGGATTTAGGGGGAGAGGGTTTGGAGAATCCATGTAATCAGGAGATGATGTATTGTCGTATGGTTCAAAGAGTATTGGACCCGAAGAACCGGGGGGTAAAGAAGGAATTGGTCCATCCGTTGGGTAAGGTGTCTGTTTCGCTCTTGAATCTGATGGCAAGTCAAGCTCTTTTTCAAAATGCGGTAGAGAAAGTATAGGTGGATAGGGTAATGGATTGCTAGAATCGCTTGAATATTGCGGTTGTTGATTTCCATATGGTGACGATGTTGAAAACGGTTCAGCCTGACCGATATTATTTGGTGCAAAGTTAAAGTCATCATTATTGATATTATTGTTACTCATTCGGTTAGAATTAAATCCTCCCTGTCGTACATCGTTGAAATTATGCGGAGCTTGAGGAGTCTTATTACTGTTTATATTTGAATATGGAGCAACATGAGAACTAGATGGATCTGAAGGATTGGAATGCTGGACATAGTCATCGAATCGTGAAAACGAATTTTCAGGTGTCTCTAATACATTTGAATCTTCAGCTGTTAAAGGTTTCCTATCATCGTGACTAGAATTGGTTGAGTTTCCTAATTTCAATTCAGTAAAAGCAGGTAAAGTTTTAGGGTTCGCTGGATTATAACCAGAAGGACCATCCCCGATATTTAAATGATTAAAAGTGTTAAAATCTTGAAATTCGGTACTATCTTCATATGAGCGCTGCATTGCTTTACGAGATGAGGCCGACCTTCTCATCAAACAAACAACAATCCCAGAAAGTGCTATTAGAACAGTTGATGCCAAATTTATCCAGCCTGCCCATTTCAAATGTGGGATAAATAACAGAATATCGACCAAAAAAGCAAGGAGTGCCAGTAAAAACGTTGGAAGCATCCATATTAAAACAAATAATAAGTACCGCAATGAATGATTTATAGCTCCAAAATGTGCTAGCACCGTAGAGACTAATAGAATGAAAGTGAAACCTGTTGCAATCGGATGTACTATTAAAAGTTTTGATATTGAGGATCGAGCATTTGATGGCAATGAAAAATCGTCGGAGTCGAGTGAAGCTAGATGATTTAAGTATGTTAGCTAGCTAGTTACATAAATAAATAACACAAGGAATAAAAGAGAAAATGGCAGTTGCCCGGGAGGAAAAAACAATTAGTCCATAGTATATAACCCCAAAGGATTGGGTCAAACGTAAATGTTGAAAAGAAAGCTTACTCGGATCATAGCCTATACCAACATCGCTGCATTCACCAGATGTAGAACAATAGCCGAATACACCAAAGTTGTACCCTCCATATTCGCACAGAGAAATGGTTTTTGTGACAGGGTTGGATAAATTCGATATCAGTTGTAGAGTAAATGCAACGGTAAGCAGAATAGAAGCTGTAGTGGCCACTCGAAAAACCATTTGAGGATATGAAATAAAAACGCTGGAGGTTGAAGAATAAAAATACAAATAAATTTGGTGTGCGCTTGGTTGTTACAACAAAGTTGAACAAACACGCTTGTAAAAACATATGCTTAAATTTATAATTGGAAATTGATATTTTTTGTATTTATATTTATATTTAATTATATTTAATTATATTTAATTATAATAAATATCATTTGACAGATATACAGCGCTATAAACATACGAGCTTTCTCACAACAGACCTCTTCCTTGTTCTTGTGGATCTGAATACATTATCAGCCCCATTTTCATTACTTTTTTTACTGCTTTCTACTTTGGCTGATTTAGTTCGTGTTAAATTAGCCTTAATAATGTTAGTACTATTCGCATCCCCAGTACTGGTTGAAATCGATTTTCTATGACCAAACTTTCTAGACATCTCAGGTGAGCTTCCTTGTTTGTACGTTGGCGTTGGTGCGGAGTATGTTGTAACTAGCTCCAATGGCTTGTAATGAGCCATTGAATTGCTAACCATGGCTTGATCGCAAGAATTTGTTGCTTCTAGATATGTTGGAGCTGCAAATACAGTAGCAGACTCCTCCGATGACGTTGATATTCTAGTGTTGTCGTTATGGTTAGCGATTTCTCGATCAAGTATTAATTCATCTCTAAATGATGTTTCATAGGTTGGAAGGATTCCAAGATCCATATCGTTTGTACTAGTACAAATACTATTACCAGGAAATAATTGTTCATACACTAATGCATTGACAAAATGTTCATCAAAAAGAGTTGCTTTCCTTCCTGTAACTGGGAATTGCGATGAGATAACCAATGTAACTGGAAAATGTCCTCTCAATTGTGTATATTTCCCATCTTCATTTTGGAAGATTACTTCATATTTCATTTTATGAAACACCTCAATAACTCCACCTAATTCATAACTAGGCATAATTCTTGAAATACTTGATGGAATGGGAATGGTTTCTTCAAACAGCCATTGATCTGGTGATTCTAATTCACTATTATTCTTAAATATGTGATTAACAACAGGTCTTCTATTTGAAAACAACTTTTCATTATTACTATAAAAATTTTGGTATTGTATTATAGACACACTGACCTTTAAAACCCTTAATTTTTTCACCATTGGAATAGCTAATATCTTTACTTTTGCTGACCCACCAATCGGTATAATTTTTGTTGCCAGATCAATTTGATACTCTAAAATATTGTCCCATTGCCTGGTTGCACTTGCGAAGTTTAAAAAGTTGTCAAAACATATCGGTAATGTTCGTATTATTCTTATGGGTTTTTGAACTATCCACGGTTTAGATTTAAATCCATTATTTCTTTCAAGTTTAGCTGTAAAAAAATATGAAACTCCATTAAGATATTCAATTCCTTCTATTGATTCTAAAGTATCTCCTGGTAAACGGAATGAAAATGGAATAGTATGCTTTCCTTTTAAAAGTGGTTCAAAGGAAACACTTGTTTCAGATCTATCTTTAGAACTAGTACTATTCATTCGTACTGCAAATGATTCTTTATACGTTAACCCGCGAAATTTATCATAGTTAGAACCAGATTTTGTCTTAGAATTGACATCGTTTGGATTTATGTTATGCAAATCTAACTCGAGTTCTGAATTTAAATTTGAAGCTCCAAACTTCAAATTCCCCTCATTATGTTTTAATACATTATCCCATTCACATCTAAAAACTGGCTTTATCATATTTATTGGGATGACAAGAGATTCTCCACCCTGGCGATGGTTCAAATTACCTAGGCGAAAATCGCCTTCTAGCTGTAATTTAAACTCTTTAACCCATATTGCTTTGCTTAAGTTTATATCAATGTGGCCTTTAACTAAAACTGAGGAAGCTTCGGATCTTGAACCTTTAATCAGGATAATATCCTCGTATTCGGTGTCTAACCTATGTATTTTTTTGAATGGGATTATAGTTAGGTCAGAAATATAGAAATATTCAAATATAGATAGTATTTATTTACCTTATTTTGAAGCTATTTAGTGCTGAAATGAGCATATTATGACAAAAAGGGAAACGGAGTTGAAAAAAGAAAAACTATCAAGACAGAGTGACCAATTCAATATCTGATACTAAAATAAAATATAATAATTGGAGTATCAGAGGTGATAATTAATCTTTTATAAAAATATTATATATTAATTACATTGATCATTAGTTGAAGTTAAAAATATAAGATTCTGATTTGTATTGTCTAAAACTTAAACTCGATATCTCCATAACTCTTTTACCTAAATTTAATAAAATTTCTTTTTGCTAACGTACAAAACCTTATAAGTTTAGATATTAAGATTGTATGATATCTATATATTTCTTACATATAAGTAAATACTTATGAAAGGTTTGAAAAAAGACAGATATTTGGCGATCTAGACCTGATAATAGCTAGTTATTATATCCGTTTATGCCGATATAATTAATATCTCATATGCCATATAACAACTGTTTTACTTCAATCGATGGGATATTTAAGACAGCTGTACGAGAGACTATAAGTTTCTTATGCGGTTAAAGCTTAGCAATATAATATCACACGCACTACTTAATACATGATAAAATGTTATAATTTTTAAAAGAAATATATATACCTTTAGGGTGACCTATGTCATATATTTACAATTACAGTATATACTATATACATTGCAATTTCAAATTTTGATAGTTAATTAACGTTACAACCAATTACAATGCGTAGGTAGTAATAATTCGCAGCAGTAAAAACAAAACCTAGTTAGTTAACCGTTACCTACAGGCCTAGAGAGAAAAACTGATGACAACATTGACAATTGCAATATTAATAAAACTTTTATAACATCCTTGTAATTAATCATCTTATAAAACTGATATAAAGTTTATATATAATAAATGGGCATCATCCACAGATTCCACAGAGTGAAAAAAATTTAGAGCTTAACAAGCAGAAAATTTGAAAGCAGAAAATTTCTCATGGATAGTAAACTATATTTATCCATGGCTGATTGATCTTAAGGTCAATGAGCATTGAGCGGTTTGCAGTTGATGGGAAAGCATGAGATTTTCACAATATAGTACACACTTCATCCAGCTCGAAAAAGCTAGATATAGGCCTGTAATTTATTTATAAAAAGGACCTTTACCAAATAACACTTTCAAATAGACACCATTGTTCCACTTAATTTCTACCATATTTTGAAAATTAATATTTTAGGGGATGGGTTGGCGGCAGAAGATTGGGGATCGCGTGGGAGAAGCTATAGCTCAAAATATAGCTGATTATTTAATGCGATTAGCACCTTTATTTCCTTTTTGGAACAAATATATTTTTAACCCTTACAAATCTTGATTTCACTCTCAATCTCTATTTAGTAAGGCCAAGAGCCAAGAGCAAATAAATCTTCTTTTTTTCTCTCTTTTAGTCTGTGTGTTATGTGTTGTGTGTTGGTGTTATTTACTTGTCTGCGTTTATTAGCCAACATCACTTAGGAGTTGCGTTGATTGATGCTCTAATTAGCGATGATGGCTTCAATTAATTACCCCGTGAATTGAAAATTAATTAAAATGTGTTCTGGTAATTAATTAGTGATTTTGTAGAAACTTATTTAGAGTTTTACCTCTCTGTTTGAATTAATAATTAGACACCTTCTCAGACAATTAACTAGTGAAGCGTTCAAAATTTAATTCGCGATTGTGGTGAATTTTCATTGGCATACAAGAATTAATTGGCGATTAGTGTGGAAATTAGTTAGCGATCTGTCTGAAAAATAGTTAGTGCTCGGTGCATTTCGCTTATTATTATCGGGAATATCATTACCATAAGATGGAAAGACTATAACAAGAAAATAAAGAAGTATTGAAATAAGAAAGTAATATGGTTTTAACGGAAATCGATGGTAAAACTCGTTGTATCCAGATTCCAGATGCATCGGAATAATGTGCTTAAAGATAGTCAATTGTGAAATATGTATCTCATACTATCTATGTATATAAATATAGCTTTCCCATCATCATCAATCACTTCTTTTTAAAAGAAAAGGTCAGTTTAGTTTAGTACTAAAAAACCACCAAAGTAGTCCTAATTATCAGTTCCATTATATCAAACCAATTTCAAGAGAAATGGAGTATATAAATCTTGGAAATTCAGGTCTTAAGATCTCAAAGATTGTTATGGGATGTATGTCTTTTGATAACAAATCATAGAATCCTTTGGTTATCGAAGAAGAAGAAAAAGTCTTTTAAATTTTTAAAAAAGCATATGATCCTGGTATTAGAACCTTCGATACTGCTGATACTTATAGTAACGGGGATTCAGAAATCATTTTAGGAAAGTTCTTGAAGAAATATAACATTAAAAGATCAACTGTTGTTATTTTAACAAAAGTTTTCTATCCTTGTTATAGAAAAAAATTCGATGGCCAGAAAACATATTATGGATGCTGTTGACGATTCAATTGAAAGATTAGGCTTATATTGACGTTCTTCAAATTCATAGGTTCGATTCTTCAACACCGAAAAAGGAAACAATGAAAGCTCTCCATGATGTTGTTTAAAGTGGAAAGGTTAGGTACATTGGAGCTTCAACAATGCGGATATATCAATTTGCTCAATTACAGTTTATTGCAGAAAAAAATGAATGGACTAAATTCATCTCAATGCACAATTTATATAATTTAGTTGACAAAGAAGAGGAAAGGGAAATGATTCCATTTGTAAAGAAACAGGAGTCGGTATAATCCCTTGGTCTCTATTAGCAGGCGTTGTATCTACAGTTGAATATTAATGCTAGTTATTACCATATATATATCAACAGTATTAATTGCTATTCCGCTATTCCATATAATTGAATAATTCTTTAGCTTACATTTGGTCAGATTTATACTCTAACCCAAATGAAATTAACCATGAGTTCTCAAATATAAGAAAGCAACATTTCAGATGTGATACTGGCTGGCCTAGATGTACGACTACATATAGACCTATATTATATTAAGTAGATTTTAGAAGCCCGTAACTGCAATAAGACTAATTGCATTCCACTGCAACCAATTTGGTAAGATTTTGGGGAAAAATTAGCCACTGTTTTGGGAGTTAATTAGCGATTTATGTGGTAATTAACAGTGATTAAGAACATCAACTAGTTATACGATAGCGACAATGTGGTGACAAAGATAGATAGCGCTTTGTAATACCCAGATGAAGTGGAAGAACTGATATCGATGTTTATGCTATATGGTATACCACTGTTAAATGATCTCTCATATTATAAGCGAATTAATTTTTAAACAAATGGCACCAAATACCGCTTAAATTTTTAATTAATCACAAAATCTTTTCCTAAATATGCCTCGGATATTTCTATGAATTGGTACCAGTGGAAAAACAGGACAAAAAAACATCAACTTCAATCGCGCACAATTTTGGTGATAGAAAGACCTGGCATAGTTTCTATTTGCGACTAGAAGATTCATGATTTATATTGGCCCCTATAAAATCATGTCCTATAATATGTATCCATTTTGTGGTGATATCATCTTGATTTAAGTTCAATATAATAGTAGTTAATAGATATAGAAAGTTCAAAGTTTTCAGTCTCATATAATTATAATATATCAGATTTTCTATTTTAATGTTAATACATGTATTAACGAGGTTTAAGACATCAGTTATATGGCGCCATGGCAGATCTCGAGATAGCTTTACGATTGGTAAACAGGCTTTGATCAGGAAAATCTGACGGATCTGTAAAGAGCTATTGGGTACATTACAGGCCAGCCGTTATAATATATATTAATAACTTTCTATATATTCTTCAAGTTTGAAGTTGATGAACCTCTTCAACTATCATCAAAGAGAAGACTCCTTTAAATATTTATAGATTTTCCTTTGTGTTATAAACAATGCGATACCAAAATTTACACATATGCGTAAATCCCATCACCAAGATATAATCCCATCCCTTTTCTGAATGTTAACTTTCTCTGATATTATTAACGTGCTTGAAAATACCAACAGTTGACATATTTAACAGCAAAATCTCCCCCTGCCTACTCGTTTTAATAAAAAATTGACACTGACTAATCATTTCAAATAAGTTTTTAGCCTGCTATTTCTTAACTTAAGGCTTAAGCTCTCTATTTATTTATTTATTTTTGGACTATCTCATTTATTTGCGCTGATAGCTATAATCAGCTGTGGTATAAAAGTAAGTTTAAAATTTTGGATTGAAAATTGAAATTAATGGTGCTCGAAACCATAGACAGAAAAAAGGCTTAAAATTGTATACCATATTATACAATTTATTAATCTGCCTTGTTTCTAGGTTTCTGTATTATTTGTTTGAGATTAACATGTAAATATGTAACAATAGTTGCATATTCTTCTTCAACAGGCTTTAATTTCTGGTTGTCCCATTATATTTTTCTTATCAACACATATTAACAAAATCTTAAAAGTTTAAAGTTTTCTTCCAGAATTTTATTCAAATTTGGAGGATTGAAAATAAACCTTTCAGATCGATCCAAATTTTGCTTTTCTCTAATTTATGTAATCTTTACCGGTATATGAAAATCAAATTTGAGCGTATTTAAATTTACAATTATTAATATTTTACCATTGATCATACATACACAAACGAAGAAGTAATATCAAATTTCAACAAAAACATCAATAATAAATAAGAATGCCTGAAACTAAAGTTAAAAATGAAATAACCTTAAACAAACATTCATCATTATTAGATGTTCTAAACGAAGTTAAAGTAAATGGCACATCAGCTACAGAGGTTGAAACAAAATCGAATAATAACGATACTAATCATAATGAAGATATCAACACAATGAAAACTCAACAAAATGATTCTTTGAAAGCAATAACAAAACATTCATCATTATTAGATGTTTTAGGCGATGATGAAATAGATAAAACATCAACCATAACAAAAACGAATAATATTAATAATAAAAATAATAAAAATAAAAATGAAGATATCAATACAATCAAAACTCAGCTAAAAGATTCTTTGATAACAATAGGTGAACTAAAAGAAGAATTGTATACATTAACGGAGGAAAATGAAAATATTAAACAAAGAATTCAAATATTAGAAGATATGGAAAAAGATCATGAAAGGAAAATTGATACAGGTGAATTAATGTCAGGTAAAAAATTTGAAAATATAATCATTCAATTACAAAATAAATTAAAAGAAGAAATTTCAAAAAGAAAAAGTTATGAAAAGGAAATTTGTAAAATTGGTTCAGAGTATGAATTATTATCTGAAGATTTATTTGAAAAAGCAAAAGAAATGGTTAGAATTGAAAAAATTCAAAATTCAAAATATGAAAAAGAAATTAGAAACAAAGATATTATTATTGAAAGTCAACAACAACAGTTAAGAGAATTAAAAGAAAATATTTATCAAGAGGCTAAAAGGTATTCAAATTCAAGTTCAAGTTCTGGGTCAGCTACATCAACTGCAATGCGACTTGAAAGAATTAGTACAGGTGGTACTAATACCAATCATAGTTCTTTTTCATCACCAATCAGCGCTCGAGGAGATTTAAGTATTATTAATTTTTCGACCGATTTATCGCGATTTAATACATTGAGAGGAAGTCAAGACTCTGGATCGTCATTATTTGAGTATAGTATTAACAATGGGCAGCTTAATTTAAAATACGACATTTCTACATTCAACGACTTTGTAGGTATTGCATACGTTGCCAACAGAAATTTAGCAAAAGTCTTGAAATCGAAAAGGGGCCCGGATGAAAGACAAAATAGTATTGATAGTAGTATCAGCAGTACAGACAATTCCACAGCATTAAATCTTAAGGAATCTAAATTTGTCAGACGATGTTTAGTTGATGATGTTGAGCCGACTTTACGTCTTGATTTGGCGCCAGGATTTTCATGGATGACTAGAAGGTCACTTATGACATTAATCGTTAATGGTGGTGTTGTGGTCGAACCAATATCAGGACGTAACGAGAGTGTCGTGTCATTATCCCGGGTGAGTAGTCGGGAAACAAGTATCGGAGGCCTAACCTCTGGAAGTTCTTCCAGTACTAACCTTTCCTCCATGAGCACCCCTTGTTGTCTATGTGGAGAAGCAAGAGAGGATCTGCTGGAGCATAAGCGTCTTCACATGATGAGTATCACTGGATCCAAAGATACACATTACCCTTTGTGTTCTTATTGCTTACAGCGAATGCGGAGTGTTTGTGAATTTTTTTCGTTTTTGCGTCAGTTGAGGGATGGTGTTTTCCGATGTTACAGTGAGGAGGAACAACAGAAAGCTTGGGTAGAGTGCACGAGATTACGACAGAATATGTTCTGGGCACGGATCGGGGTCTCCAACACGCCCGAAAACATAGCCAAATTCTACGGGAATGAAGAGGAATTGCCGAGAGATGAGGTATAATTATAGTATAACACAAAATATAATATCACCATTTACTTAATAGAACAAGACTTACTCTCTAGTTCGTGAGGACGCATAATGCAGCGTCGCATATTGCATTGCGTTTATGCGTGGAGATCTTCCCCCTTACGTAGCCCGACAGTACGAAAATCTGGGGGAGGTCCGGGTAACCAGTGCAGACGAGCAAAACAATAATAATAATATATGAACCCTTTTTTTGGGGATTGGAATAACCTTTCTTCTTCTTGTTATTGATTCATGTCTTCCTACGAGTCTCCCCACAATTCCGGGCGAGATCAGGGACCGTCGGGAGTACAGGGACCTTCAGGAGTGCAGGGCACACTGGGGTTCTCGCAGCCCCAAACACAAATCCAGGTTCTCCTGCCGGTGACACAAAAAGATCCTAAAGATATTCCAGTCAGAAAAAGATCAAAGGTTTCAAGAGCCTGCGACCAGGTAGATATTTTCTTTTCCTAATTATACAACTCACGTCTTCTGTGACTGACCGTCAACTGTTTCTTGAAATTTGTAGTGCCGGAAGAAAAAGGTAAGACAAACAATTATCCGCTGTGTACATGAAAAATCATATAGAAATACATTGATCCATGAAAGGAATAATCCCGAAAGCAGCGGCTGAAAACTGGAAAAATTATTAAAAAATTAACCACAATTATCTTCTTGTTTTGCATGATAGGTCAAATGTGACGCAGATCTAAGCGTTCTTGGTTCAAATAGTCTTCAAACTATTATAGGGACTGAAATGGATGTTAATTGCACAAATTGCCAAAAATTAGGTATTAAATGTTCTTTTAGCAGAATTCCACAAAAAAGGGGTCCTTCAAGAAAGTATGTCATATCTATACTTCAATTTATTAATTAATATTTATAATTAACTTTTTATATCTAGTCCCCGTGATATCGAAATCTATGAGCCAGAAGCAACCTCATCAAAACGGAATCGTGATGAAAATCCCAATAATGGCCAAGGGCCCCAAATTCGTCCTAGACCTACTTCAAGAAGTGAGTATCCCAATTCCTTTAACTTTTCTTCTGCGAATAGGCCAAGATCAACTAGTAGAAATACAAATGTTAATCGTATGAATATTAAAAATCATTCAAACGATAAGAGTATTTCCTTATCTCCAAGACAAACATCTTCAATAGTTTCAATATTGAATCCTGTTGATTCACCATTAATTAAAAGCCACGATAAAAATCCAGAAAATACGAATACAATTGGAAACCCATCCTCGAATGCACCTTCATTTAGACCATTTCCTATTGGTATTAATCCACCAACAGCTCCTTATTTCCAGCCATATCCTGTTCCTTTATCTTTTATACCTGGAACTACAGTTTTACCGCCTATTAATGCAGCTGTTCCAGGTCAATTACCACCAATTCAAGCGTTAAGTGTTAATCAGCCTCAACCTCCAGCCGCACCTATAGTGATACAGAATATAAGCTACAGTGATCCTAGACGCGTGTCGATAAGCTCTTCTGGAGGCCAATTACAAGATCCTAATCAATTGTTCTGGAAAGTACCTCATGATAATGTTTCAAGAGGTTCTTCAATTTCGAGTAATGTTTCTGATCTACCTAGTCCATCTGGTTCATTACCTTCGGTCAATTCCTTAATCGGGTCTGGGTATAATAGAAATACTTCACAACAATTTCAACAAAATCAATCCTATTTTTTTAGAGCTCCACCATCCGGTTATGCAAGTAGTGGAAATGAAGATAACTCAGAAGCTTCAGACGGTAGAAGTTCACCACAATCTCTTGATTTATCTTCCCCGAGACGTACAAGATTCTCAAATTCTGATTATCTTTCGACTAATTATAATAGAGATAATTCACCAAGTTCAATGTATCATAATCATCTAGCAGCAGATCAACATCATCAAACACAACAGGATAGATCATTGAGCCACTCATCACCCTTACCAACACCATCTGCAAGATTAATTACTTCTCCATCCATTGCAACTGGTGGTCAGGGTACGAGTACTAATCATAAACAACCTCAATTCCAATCACGTTCACAATCACGTTCACAATCACAATTCGCTAGAGAATCAGAGTCAAAGCAGCGAGATTCTGAACAATTATTAGAATCTCTTTGGAGTACTTTAAAACAAGAAGGTTATCTAGGTTCTTACTATCAAACAATCCATTATTGTCTTCCAATTTTACCACCAAATTCTGAAATTTTATATAGTATGTTAAAACATATGGTTAAAAGTTCTACAAATTCAAATTCAAATAATTATTCAATCGAAGAAATTAGTCATAAATCTTTGCATCATAGTATTCTATTAACAAACTTTACAGAAGTTTTAAAATTTTCTCATCATATATCACAACCAAATAGCTTATATGGAGATCATGGAGTTACAAGTTTAGTGTATTATAGACAATTATTTACACAAATTTCTGAGATATGGAATTTATATCATCGTCAAAATAATGATAATAAAAATTTTAAACCAACAATTGAAGAAAATTTATTGTTATTAATGACTTTAGTGTTGCTATTATTACAAGGTTTTTTCATTAAATATGATAATTTAATTGATTTAGGTGCTATCATTGGTATTGCAAATGAGATGAGCTTTCATAGACCGAAAAAAGATATTTATAATTTTTATTACACTCAAAAAAAAAAAGAAAAAGAAATTATATTTAATGATAGTAAAAATGATATTAAAATTGATTATAAAGAATTACATGTTGAAATTGCTTCATCTTTATATTTGGTAATATATGGAATTGATGTTATACATGGTTCAATTATTGGGTATCCAAGAATGGTTCCATCATTATTAAACATTGGTAATTATAAAATATCCGAATCAAATAAATATTTACAAAATTATTTTCCAATAATGAATAAAAATATGTCATTTCTTACAACTTCTAAAAATGATGATGATATTGAGATGCGTGATGATGATAATTCTAATTTTAATTCAACTGGCAATTCTTCAAATTCTTCATATGAAATTAATTCAACTTCAATTGCATTTCGTTGTTTTGAATTTATATTAAATTTCGATAAAATAATGATTGATTCTAAAAATATATTATCTTCTTCATTTTCAATTTTAACTAATGAAGATAATGAATTTAATAATGAATTTTTTATAAGTGAAATTAAAGAACTTCGAATAAAATCAAATGATTTAACAAATCATATTAGAATTTATGAAAAACAACAATTACAATTACAAATGAATGAAAATGATAATCTTAATTTAAAATCGTGTCAAATAATAACCAATATTTTAAACAAAGTTCTAAAATTATTTATTTGTAGAATTGATTCTGAAATTTCATTTTATGATTTATTACAAAATATTAGAAATCGTGGACAATCATCAAATTCAAATCCAAACTTATATGAAGAAGATGTTGATATGGAAGATATTGAAGACTTTATTCAATCAAATTATTTAAAATTAAATAAAATTTCAAGGAAATTATTATTATGTGTTAAAAATATAACTGATTTGTTATATCCTTCAAATTCAAATTCAAATTTAAAGTCAACTTCAACAACAACATTAGTCGCATTAAATGATAATAATGATACTGATAGTGAATTTTCAAAATTTATAATTAATACTATTATTAATAGATCACCATTCTTATCATTAATATTAACTTGTATTATTGATACTTTAAAATTAAATATTAATGTTTTATCATCAATTTCATTGAATAATTCAAAATTAAAATCAAACATCAACAAAAATAATAATATCAATATTGATATTGATAGTTCACAATTACAAAGACAAAAGAACTTGATTTTAGAATCTAAAAAATATTTAAAGTTAATTCGAAATAATTTAAAACACTTATTTTATGATGATAATGATAATAACAACAATAATAATGGCAATAATAATGGCAATAATAATGGCAATAATAATAGCGATGACGATGATTTTAATGGGGAAAGTATTCATCAAAAAGTGGGCTGGAATACTTGGTATACATCTCTTCTAGATGATATTAAAAAATTATTAAAAGATGATGATGAATATAATCAGAATATTTCATTAAACGATAACCTCGATGAATATGAATATGAATATGATAATGATAATATTAATGGATTATTTAATAATGAATCAAAAGAGATTCGTTTGGAATTAATTGAAATGTATAAAGTTTTTAGGAAAAGTATGATGAATTTTCATCATAGACGAATATATGGATTATTTTCTGATACTTAATATTTATATATATTTGGTCTTTTTAACGTTGAAATTGTTTATATTTTCCTAATGTTGATTATAATTGATTTTGTATACATAAAATTAAATTTTGTTTCTTATAACGTTTATTTGATTATTTAATAAAATAATATTGGCGCTTTTTAGTACTCGGAATTGTATTTATGAATTTATATATATGTGATCTAGTATATCAGTAGAAGGTGGAAACAGAAGATGATTACAACAGATATCAATTAATGGTACTTGCTTTGTATAGTTAAGCCATACCATGTGATGGCCACTTTTGCGCAGGTTGTGATTTGGTATATGCATAGAGCAATATCTTATAGAAATTTAGTATAGCAACTTTAATGCACCATACCATTCTGGATGTTGCATTCAAATATTACAACAACAACAACAACAAAAAGAAAAAGATATCGAGTGCGCTCCTGTTTCAATCCCCATTTATCATCTATCTACAATGTCAAGAGTACGTCTTCTTGGTTACGTTCCAATAGCAGACCAACCATTCCTTACTGCCTTGGCGCGTAATAGTCATAGCTGAGCTTTATTCTTCTGGTGGCTCCAAGTTTACACGATTAACTAATTTAAGTTCGCTTGATAAAACGGTCACCTCCATTGATATCTCAGAAACGGGTCGAATAGTTACTTGTTCACAGGATCGTAATACACTTGTTTGGGTTCCAATTGATGAAACTGGTAAGAATTGAAAGCCAAGTTTAGTTTTATTACGTATTAATAGAGTAGTAACCTTTGTACTGGTGGTCTCCAGATGGTAAAAAATTTGCTGTTGATACAGGAGCTAGAATAATTGCAAATTGTTATTTTGAAAATGAAAATGATTGGTGAGTTTCAAAACATTAAAAAATTATATTAAATCAACAATTTATTAATTAGATGGCATCCAAATTCAGTTTTATTAGCAGCTGGTTCAACAGATGATCATGCAAGAATATTTTCTGCTTATATTAAAGGTTTAGATTCGAAACCTCCTGCTTCCGTATGGGGTGAAAGATTACAAATTTTATGTGGGTATTGTTTAAATGATACTGGTGCTTGGATTCATGAGGTTGAATTTTCACCATCTGGTAATTTATTCGCTTTTATTGGTCATGATGCTTCAATTTCAATTGTTTATTCTTCAATTCAAGGTGAACCACCAAAAGCTATCATTTCAATTTCTTCATCATTTTTACCTTTTAAATCTTTATCGTGGATAAATGAATCTGAAATTGTTGTTGCTGGTGATGATTATCATTCAATTAATATTAATGGTAATGAATCAGGATGGGAATTTCCCAAATCAATTGATAAAGAAATTTTCAAAATTCACCATGATAATTCTAATTATGATGATGATGATTTAAGAAGAAAAAAATTCATGTAAATATGCTTAGAGAAATGGATCTAAAAGGTCAAGTTTCTTTAAATTCAACGGGTAATAATTCTGGAGATTTACCAACAATTCATCAATTAACACTATTAGACCTTTTGATTATGATAATAATGGAAATGTTATTAATATTTCAAGAACTGCTTTAGATGGTAGAGTTGTTATATTTAATGTTTGATTTATACCTTATATTATTATAAGACCTTATACTATACTTTAACATCAAATTATTTATATATATTAGTTAATTATAAATAGTTGAAACTGTTAGGTATTAAGTATGAGTTCCATTGTTTAACAATGTTCTTCGTCTATAAAAGGATTTCCTTTCAAAAAGTTACCCCTTAATGGCCACTTAAAAAAAGAAATTAAATAGCATAAGTTGTAACCCAAAAATGAATAAATCCTTAAAAAAATATGTAGAAATTGAAGCATACGATTAAACTTCTGAAAGATTTTTCCTGATATGTATTATATAGTGAATAAAAAGATTGTGGTTATAGGGTTGCTTATACAATTTCCCAGTTTTATATAATATAGTAATATTAAATGGTAGATTATTCTATCAATCTTGATGCATCAGAAACTTTGCTTTATATTATAACCTGAAATTAACAAGCATAACACTTCCTATAAGTATGACAAAAGATCATCATATGGATATAATATGGTAATCATTACTAACAAACATTAGTACAATTAATCAAAAAGCAGTACATCCTACGGGTAAACCAAGTATTAGGTTGTTGAAAGTGGGAGGTTTGACCGGATATATTTAAATAGATAAGAGTGCTGGTTTCTACGCATGTTCTCAGTTATACAGTTATTATTTACTTTGCAAATTAAATTTGGACATTGCCTGAACCTTAAAGAGAAAAATATATACCGATTTTCGATCTTTAAATTTATATTTTGAGGATTATGATATGCATAAAAATTTCAATTTTAACTCAGATCAAACAAAGAAAAAGTAAAGATTTCGTAAAAAAAAAAATGCATATGTACCTCGTAACTATATAAAATCTCAATGAATAATAATTAGTAATAATTATTACTCGTATCGTAAAAACTACAGAATTTTTAACCATAAATACTAAAAATTACAATTTCAAATTGAAACCTAAAACTAAAAATTAAATAAAGAAGTTCATATCAATTGTGGGATGTAAAACAATAACAAGCGATGGTGAGAAGCAAGTAGTTATAATTATAAAGCAAGCAGTAAATAATTAAAGCAAATAAAAATAGAAAAAAAATTGTTATTATAATTATAATATGGATTAGATTTTAGAACTTTTTTTTAAAAATCAATAATAATATATGATAATAATAACAACATTAATAGTAGCAATATAATATTATGTCAAATAAAAATCTACAGCATTATATGTAATTTTTTTTTTCTTTCTTGGCAAATATAAATGAGATAGCAATTAACGTTAACCATAGATTAATATTCAGTTGTTGTTTGTAACAACTAAATGTAAATAAAAAGAGTACTGTAGTTCTGGTAATTATATTATGATTTGATGATTTCGTAAATGGTAGGATAGAAAGGATAGGATAATTTATCATGAATAGCTAAATAATCTGGAAAAGGAAAAAGAAGAAAGAACTTAAAAAGGAAACAAAGTTTTCTACCCCATTTTTGTGATTGTTTTCCATATGAAGTTAAATTAAATAGTAGTGAAATTAGTTGGTTAACGTTGTAGAGCGAAGAATAGATGTTGATGCTTGTTGAGGAGGCGGTGAAGATACTGGATCTCCTATCGTTGGAGCTTTTTCATTGTCAGAATCATCATCATCGTCATCGTCGTCATCATCGTCATCATCATCATCATCGTTTTCATCATTTTCTTTGTCCTCATCCTCATCTTCATCATCTTTCTCTTTAATATTTTTCAAAACTGCAATTCTTTTAACTAATATTAAAACAATATCAGTCCATTCTCTCATACCACCCATACCAATATCTCCACAAATTAATACTTTTTCAACAGGTTTTAATACTTCAATCCATGGAAAATCCTCTTTTAAAATATTTAAATGTTTCTTTGTCATTGGGTTTGTATACATCATTGTATTCATTGCAGGAGCAACTAATATTGGAATTAAAGGATTCCAGGCTCTAACTATATTAGTTAATAAATTATCACATAGACCATTTGCAATTTTAGCCAAAGTATTTGCAGATAATGGAGCAATTAAAAAAATATCTGCCCATTTTTTCAATTCTATATGTAAAATTGAATCATTAAATGAATTACAACCACCAGACCATTCTTCAATATCTCTCCAAATTTTAACATCTGATGGGATCTTAAGCCCAGTTAAAAAGAATTCTGCGTATTTCGTAACAATGACTTGAACAGAGACATTTTCCGAACCATATGAGGAATATAATTTTTCAATGATTAAAGGTAATTTAATAGTAGCTACTGAACCGGTGACGCCAAGTAAGATATGAATTTTGTTATCATCTTCACGATTAAGATAACGAGTGAAATGGGGTGTTGGACCTGTTGGAGTAGAAATAATTTGCTTTTTTGATTTTTCAGATGGAGTGTGTGACTTTGGGGAAATAGTAGGAGAAGATCGACTTAAATCAGTGCTAGCGGTATCCTTAAAAGGATCAACCCCACCGACAGAATCATGACGAGGATTTTTGTTCTGCGAAATGGCGAAATTTGTGATAACATTATTAGTATTCGTATTGGCCACTTTTCTGGACAAAGACACAACTCTGGAGGCAGCAGCAGACGAAGCTGCGGTTGGGTCCGGACGAACAGAAATAGATCCACGGTGCGAACGTTCTTCTTGGCCGACGTTGAAGGAAACACAGCTGTTGAGCCGTTTTATCATAGTGGGAGTTGAGGCCGAAGTTGGGGTCATAATGATTCCCTGTGGCAGCCTGACATTGCCAGTATTAGTGTGGATGGCAGGCAAGATCTTGTGGGAAGCTCCCACGGAAACAGACGAACCCGGGGATACGGGTGCCGAAGAACCCTTTGTGCCACTTTTGATATCATCAAAGTCCATCGGAAACATTTACAAGAAAAAAGAGGTTTTTTGATTTTTCGAAAATATATTTTCAACACATCCAATATTATATTTTTTTCTATTTTTGCGTGTGTACGGAGGTACCTGCGTATAACCTATACGCACACTCCGAAAAACCCTTTCACTCGCCGTTTAAATCCTTCAAACTTCCTTTGTTTCTTCTCGTTGCGACTCAGACCCAGCAATTTTAACGAAATCCGCGAAGTTTGTCTCCGAATTCTTGCCAATGTTCCCTGTTTTTCTTCCCGTTTCTGCTCTGCTCCTGGCTCGGACCCCGGCTCCTCCCCTTGTTCCGCTTTTTCTTCTTCTTTCTCCCTCAGGTAATTACCATACTCATAGCTAAAATCTCGATTGGCCCCTAAAAATCGTGATGTTAACGTAGCTTTGGATGAAATACTTGTCCTTGTACTATTCTTATTTGTACTGCCATTTCCATGCTTACAATAATAATCATAATCCGTATAATTACAGTCATATCCGTCATCAAAGTCATATGTTGTATCATTCCCTATATCCTTTTCATTTTCCTTCGATTTCAATCTATCTTCTTCTTCATCACTTACGCAAGTTGAACCTGATGACATTTCTTGATCATTATCATTATCTTGGAATAAATCATCAATTGTTTTCATCGATACTATCCTAGATAATACGTTACCTTTATCTTCATTTGGTAACTTCTTATCAGACCTTACTATAACGGACCCCATCACTGTATCATAGATACTATCATCAATTGAAATGTTATCATCAGTAGGTGTACGATCGTCAATAGCAGATGATCTGGAAAAAGTGACAAGATTCCAAAGTGATTCTCCAAATGATTTCTTTTTTTTGGCAACTTTTTTAAAAGTTAAATGATCATCTGTATCTTTACTTTTATACTTTTCATTACCATTATTATTACTAAATAACGATTTATGATCAATTTTTAGATCATATTCTAACTGTGATTTTGATTTTTTTGGATGTAATGGTGATGTAATATCACTACTACCTAATGGGGTTCTATCATCTTTTATCATTTGTGTTTCTAACATCTTTTTTCTTAATTTTTCTTTTAATTTTTCATCTTTATTACAATTATTGATAATGCTGGTTGAATTAATAGGTGCTGAATTTGTATCTGTTTCTTGTTTATTATCATCACTAACATTAACTTCATTGATAATATTTAAAGTTCCATAGAATAAATCATCAAATGATTTATCAATAATACCAGATCTGTAATTTAAGTAACAATTGCTTTTATTATTTTCGGTAGTTTCTTTAAAAGAATTGAAATTATCAATTGAATTAGAAAATGAATATGAACTAGATGCATATGTTGAACAGGCATATGAAGGATTTCTTTTATCTTTTCTTTTCAGGTTTATGATATCATTATTATTGATATAATTATGTTTATTTAAGAAACTGGTATCTAAACTGGTATAAGAGCAAGAACGGGAAGAAGAAGGAATGGATTTGAGATCAGATATATATCCTCTTTGGAATAATTGTTGATTTGTTATATCAGTAATAGGTATTGATGTTTGCAACTGATATTCGTTTTGGCTTGGAGTTTCATATTTAGGATCATAATAAATAGGAGTGGTATTAACATTACTTGATAATAACAATGAATTTTTGCTTGTATTTGTATTTGTGATTTTTGATGGATCATGATAATAGAGTTCTTCTAAGATATCATAGTCTTCTTCACTGGTTTGATCATCATTATCGATATCTTTAAAATTACTTAAATTCGAAGATGAATTTAATTGTTTATCCAAATAATTATTATCATTGTTTTGTTTGTTTTTGTTTTCGTGTTTATATTTTTGTTTCTGTTTGTGTTTATTAAAATTGATATCATCAGTTACACCACCATAATGATTACTTGATAACGGCAAATGATTTAAGGGTTGATCATTGATGGGATGTGCCGGTAATAAACGGATGGTATCGTTATAGTTCGTACGTTTCATAGTATGGGGATTTTTTGGGTTATAAAAAAAAGCGAAGTTAAGGATAGTTGAGAAGGAGTAATTATGAAACTAGCTAATAATAATATTATTGCTGCACATTGAACAGTGCAATACAATTTAATTCGCTTTAAAATTTTAATTTCAAAATGACATATTGAATAGGAATAATTCGTTTATTAATTCGTAAAATATCTACAAATATCCCATAATATGGGAATTAACAGTTATAATTTAAGGCGGGACTGTGTAGATTGGAACCTCCGTTAACTTCTTTGAACCTATCACCCTTGGTAAACTGCTATATTTTATATCTCCAACATTTCAAAGCATTTGAGCATATAATGGTGAGTGATACTCTAGAATTGGCGAATTAATATCTTTCGAAATAGCTAAATAATATTCACCCACATGACGAACTATATTTAAAAGCTACGTGACGGAATGATTGATAGATAAATGACGTAAATCATCAGTCTATATATATGCTTCAAGTTCTACATACTTTTTTATTTATTTTTGGGCTACAACTTGACGTTATGCAATTTAATTTTCCCTCTAAACTTTAGATCACAAATATATAAATTCATAAATACATGATTGTGAATACTAAAAAGCGCCAATATTGTTTTATTAAATAATTAAATAAACATTATAAGAAACAAAATGTAATCAATTATGATCAACATTAGGAAAATACAAAATATACCATATATTCGTTTATGATGAAAATTCATCATACTTTTCCTAAAAACTTTATACATTTCAATTAATTCCAATTCTTAAATTCATTACCTTCATTAGTTAAAATTGAAAATGAAGATGATAACAAATTAGAATCAGTCATTATTTTACTCCACATTCATATATATATATATTATATATATATGAGCGGAATGTGGAGACGAATGTTTTTTTTAATTTTATGACCAATATTCTAAATCCAAGTAACTAAATACAGGTTACCCGGGATACCAACTCTCGAAAACCATGCTGCCGAAAATATGCCTAACATTATGGCGAAATAATCTCCTAATATCGCGAACTACGAATGGAAAAACTGTATCTGGTAATTGACAGTAAATTTTAATCACACAAAAATTGAAGAGACAAATTAATCTTATCACAAGCAGTTATTGAGTGATAACTAAGCGGCGAATTATATATTTGTGGAAGACGATTTAATTGTGTTCTTCTGCACCCTGCTTTGTAACAGCTAATCAGCTAATCATAACACGTTCGTTCCTTATATTATTTCATCGTAATTTGAAAAAATCTCGAACTATACAACCATATAATATATAAATATTAATGCTTAATGCCACTTAATATCCCTTCAAATAGTATAACCATTCTTTCATCACTAAAATTAAATCAATTGAAAACGTTATGTTTACATTGTGGTTTACCAACATCAGGAATTAAAAAAATCCTTTTAAATAATATTATTCAAGAAATTCATTACACAAACTTTTTCTTTTCCAAATTAAAATTAAAACCAAAAAAATCACCATCAATTACAAGTTCAACAAATAATTATAATGTAATATCAATTGATATGGGTATAAGAAACCTAGCATTATGCCAAACACAAGTTTCTTGGTCCTCTTCTTTAAATTTCAATTCAAATTCCAAAACAAACAATTTGCCACCTATAAAACCTATAAAGCCTATAATAACAAAATGGTTTAAATTAGATATTTCAAAACAATTATTATCAACGCCATCTTTAACCTCAATAAATCAAGATTCTCTTAGAAATTTATCATTGTTGTCATACAATATAATAAATCAAATATGTTTTACCAATAATAACTCCATTCCGAATTTTATTATTTTTGAACGACAACGTTTTAGATCTGGTGGTGGTATGAATGTTCAAGAATGGACTATTCTTGTTAATACTTTTGCAGCAATGTTAAGAGCTGTTTTAACTACCCTAGAACAAGACACAAAGTCCAAGAAGAATACTATAATACCACGGGTATTTGAAGTGAATCCCAAGAGAATGACTGGATATTGGTTGTCATCTTTAGATCTTAATGAACAAATGCAAATTACAAATAAAAATACAGATAAAAAAACAGATAAAGAAACAAAAAAGCAAAGAAAACCAAGTACAACAAATTCAAAAAGATTGAAAATTGATATAGTTAATAAATGGTGTTCAAAAGCTATACAACAACAAAATAAATCATCAAGTGCTTTCAAATTCCATGATGATTTATTATTAAATGATATAAAATTTAAAACTAATAAAAATGGAGATGAAAAAATTACTTCAAATTTCCTTTATAAATTACTTCCTGTCCCCGAGACATCATCATGGTTTCCAATTGGATCCGAATCATCAAGTATTATATATGACAAAGAAACAAATGATGATATTAACGATAAAACTCTGGAAGCTCCTAAAAAAAGTGATGATTTAGCAGATTCTTTATTACAAAATTTAGCATGGATCCAATGGATCCAAAATAGAAGAACGATAGCACAATTAGTAATGGAAAATGATATAAATAAAGAACATTTAGAATTGCTAATGTTAAGAATGGAAAATAATTTAAAAAGTTTGATATAGGCTAAATATTCATCATTGTATAAATAGGCAAATTATGGAAATCCACAGATCCCATTTCAGATATCCGTTCAATGAAGTTTACCCGGCTTATCACCAGATCCGGGTAAATATAGACTCAAAAACCACCACACATCAAACGTATTCAAGAACTGACACTTCAGCATTCACAAGATGGTACGTTTCGGCGATTGTATATTTTATTCAAAATATTTGAATATGACTTGGAAGCTTCGGGCTAACTGATATAAATGATAATTGGTGTTGTTGGCTTATTTGGTGGATTGGGATAGAGGGTGGCATTATTGATATAGAAGCCAAAAATTCAAAGCAATTTAAAGCATATTATAGATAGAGATATGATAATCTTAATTGATGGGAAACTTCAAGCTCTTTTCAATTAAATTGTTCTGTTTGATAGTTTGAAAACGACCCCTTTATCCCGAATCTCAACTTTAAGTACAACACCAAATACACGTTTTTAAAAATATAGTCACAATCTTTAAAGCCTTACCTAACAGCTGTCCGCAGCTCGTTGACTGCTGCTGTCACATTGGAGGATTTTGCCTCTCAAACTGTCGAAAGACATAATAGGCCTGAAATTGAGGCAAGGTATGTAACTAAATGGTGAACCTTAACTATTATTAATGGCATTAACATACAATATATATCAGAAAATCACCGGAGGTTTTATTGAACCCCATGAAGATTTCAAGGAATGAGAATGAACAAGTTTTAATTGAACCAAGTATTAATTCCATTCGAATTAGTATCAAGATCAAACAAGCTGATGAAATTGAACAAATTTTAGTTCATAAATTTACTCGTTTTTTAACAGCAAGAGCAGAGAATTTCTTCATTTTAAGAAGAAAGCCAATCCCCGGTTATGATATTTCATTTTTAATTACAAACTTACATACTCAACAAATGTTAAAACATAAATTGGTTGATTTTATTATTGAATTTATGGAAGAAGTTGATAAGGAAATCTCTGAAATGAAGTTGTTTTTGAATGCAAGGGCAAGATTTGTTGCTGAAGAATATTTAAAACCTTTTGACTAAATAGAAATGGAATAGAAATGTTCAATTTATTCATTAATTCATTTATTCATATAATAATTGATATTTAAGATGTGAAATAAAAAACACCCGTGCACCTGTAATTGCTGATTTTTTAAAATTATTTCTTTTGACCTCCTCACGATTTCCATTTTATATCGTTTTATGGAAAGATGTCGACATTTGGGGCCTCTCCCCCTTGGGGCTATCCCGACTCTCAACTGAATGTGCAATCCCCTGAAAGTGTCAATAATACTGGTGTTCCTCAGAACCAACCTCAAAACCAGCAATCCCAGCGAGGATATCCTGTTTGGGTCCCTAATTACCCTATTGCTCCTAAAACATCTTGGAATACCCCTCCCCCATATCCTTCAACTTCTTCAACTAATATTCCAACATCAATACCAACTAATATCAATCCTAACATCAACACTAACAATAAAAGAAAAACCAAATTTCGACCTTGTGACTCTTGTAGGAAAAGAAAAACGAAATGTGTATTGCTACCCGGTCATTCATCCTGTGTTCAATGTGAATTGAAAAATATTGATTGTACTTTTATCGAAACTGCCGTCAAGAAAAAAGATGCTGAAAGTTATAAAAGACAAAAATTATCCCATGATTCGGGAGATAACAACAACGATGGAAATGATAATGATAATACTAATGATAATGATAATGAACATCCAATAAGAGACGTCGAACCAATCTATGATTATGCAACAATGAGAGGTCATTCAATGTTAAAGAAAACATTAGGTTTACAATGTCCAAGATCGTCTTTTTTTATTGGAGCTTCATCTGTTTTAGATTCTAGATTATTGGATTCTATTCCAATGGATAAAATGGATCAAACCCAATTAAGTTCAAATACATTATTAAGAAAAGTTGGTCCAAATGTTTTATTTACTTTACGTGATGATTATAGTGATAATATGTATTCAAAATATATCGCTGAAATTGATGAAGTTGAAAGATTAGTTTCTCCAAATGGTGCTACTTTAATTGACTTATATTTCAGAATCGTTCATCCAAATTTCCCCCTTTTACATAAAAAAGTATTTATGGAAAAATATAATCGAACACATCGAGAATTTTCTGCTCCTTTATTGGCTTCTGTTTATTCTTTGGCAATTCAATGGTGGGATTATGAACCTTCTTTAGCTTTAACTACAAAACCAAGTATTGATAAATTAAATGAAATTGCAACAAGAACTTTTTCTCAACTTATTGAAAGACCAAAATTATCAACCGTTCAAGCTGGATTATTATTATTACAGTGTAGACCTGATCATGCAAGAAATTGGGTTTTTTGTTCACAAGTGGTTGCAATTGCAGAAGAATTAGGATTAGAAATTGATTGTCAACATTGGAAATTACCCAAATGGGAGAAGAATTTAAGAAGAAAATTAGCTTGGGCTGTTTTGGTACAAGATAAATGGCTTTCATTAGTTGAATCTCGGCCTTCTCATATTAATGAACAAAAAGATTGGATGGTTCGAAAAATAACAAGAGAAGATTTTAATGAAAAAGGAGATAATGTTATAAATAATAACACATCAAACAATTCAACCAACAATAATAATTTAAATGGTGCTGGTGGTGGAGCTTTAGGTTTAAGAGAAGGATCATCTGATGTAGAAAATGGGAAGTTATTATTTATGGAAATGATATCGTTAAGTATGATTTTATCTGATATATTAGATACTTTTTTCACCTTAAAAGCAACAAGCGAGAATATGCCATTAACTAAAGTTCTTGAACTTGCAAAACCACTACAATTAAAACTAAGAAATTGGTTTCATAATTTACCTGATGTTTTACGAATGAATAATACAAAACCAAGATCTTTATGTTCAAATGGTTATTTACATTTAGCTTATTATGCTGCTGAAATTACATTACATCGAAAAATTATAACAAGTATTTCAAAAGATGTTCCAAGAGAATTGGTTGATGTTTGTCGATCTGCTGCAAATACAAGATTGTTGGCAGCTATTGATTTTGTTAGGGAATTAAAACCTGAACATGTACAATCATTTTGGCATTCATCTGCAACTTCAAATTTTACCTTAATTGGAACTTTCGCTACTATATTATATGTTACAAGTAATTCAGATGATGAAAGAAATTATTATAAAGATCATATTTATAATTATAGATGGTTGTTAAGAGTTTCATCAAAAGGATTTGAACAAGTTGCGAGAGGTTTAGAAAAATTGGATATGATTTTATTTAAAATTCCCGGATTATTAAATATCCCATCATCAACTTCAAATTCACTTCGGAATAATACTAGTAATAGTAATACTCACAATAACAACAATAACAACAATAACAGCAATAACAACAACAATAATAATAACAACAACAACAATAATAATAATAATAATATTAATATTAATAATGATAACGATACAATCCATGAAGCAATTAATGAAAACACAAATGATAATGAAGGTAACTCTCGACCTTCAAACAATGCAGATGAAAATATAGATCCAGATATTAACCTTTTCAAACAAACAGGGTTATCAAAAATAGTATCTCATGATTCTAACTCGACACATAATCCAAATATAAGTATCAACAATTCTCCAGCAACTCATGGTATTAGTACACCAAATTCAATTATATCACAACAACAGCAACAACATATGCAGCATCTGAACCAACAGCAACAAAATCCTCAAATGTCTAATAGTGTCACAATTGTTCCAACATCCTCGGCTGGATTATACATGAATTCCCCACACAATTTATCACCAATGCCCAATATGTCCAATGTTCTTAGTTTACCTACTTCACCAATGGGTGATCTAGATCAACAACAATCGTCTGCTGCCCATACACCTTCTAACACTCAACAATCTCAAACAAACAATGAACAGCATAAATGATACTATGTTATGAATTTAAAAGAGATAAAATAATGAAAATTCATATGTATAAAGTTTAAATTGAGATGAGTGTTTTCTTTTTATTATGTTATAAATTACATTGCTATTATTATTGATTACAAATCACCAATTTCAATTTTATTTTCAACTGAAACTGGAACTAAAAAATGAAATGAGACTTTTAAATTTAGTTTATGGGGGTGTCTTTTATTCTTTTTTTCGACTTTTTGTATCCTTCAAAGACCATGGAGGTTAAGCTATGATATATAGTGTGTTTAATAATTATTATAAATTAGTTTTACAGGTTTCCTGATTTGAATCAACCTTAATGTTGTGATACACCTCAAGCTCTTATTATTGGTCAACCTTACAAGAATACTTTCTCTTTACAGTAGTGGACCTAGTACACGGTGGTCCTACAACACGGTCGTATAGTTCACGTACAGTGACTGTGTGGCCGAAATTAAGTGGATTGACTGTATAGCCATTAGCTATAGGCAATTTGCGAAGACCGTAAAACGAATGTCGTGCAGCTTAATAAAATACGGAATGATGTCTAGCATAGGGTGTCGAAACACACAATAATAAATAACTAACTTAACCAAAAATGAGGAACTCTCCCGAATATCTACTATTGCTACTTTTCTTTGTTCTTCTCTGCAATGTTAATTTGTTTTAAAATTAAAGATTTTACCTGTATAGCCCAAAAACTTGATTTACTGAATATTCAAAAGGTACACTGCACTCTCTCGATCAAACTACAGGTTTTCATTCTACACATTCCGGAAGTTTTGGATGCTTAAAACCGGGTTTGAGTTTCCCATAACCTTCGAATTCAATTTATACCATTCAGCTTCATCATTTTCCAAAACTGATGGCGATAACGGTTGAGTTTTTTGGTCCAGCAAAAGACATCACGAAACGTTCAATTTTAGAAATCAGATATGATGATTTAATATCGTTCATAGAAACAAATGAAGAGTCTCAACTAACCCCAGAATCCCAAAAACCGATAAAATTCAGGCTATCAACTATATTAAATTATATTGAAACGATTGAAAATATAAAAGGTATAGCTTTCTTCGTTACTAAAAGTTGTGGAATAGCGCTTAATTGTGAATATTTACATGCTGAGAATTTAGAATCAATTGATAAGGATTTCAAAGTTGATAATGATAATAGTAAATTCAATTATGGTATAATTGATAAGGTTTTTGAAAATGCTTTGATAAATGATGGTGATGAGATTTCTATTATTCCTCCGGTTTCTAGCGGATGATCTTATCTTTAGTTTTTACATATAAAGGTCTAGATATGGAACGAATAAAAGTTTGAAAATCTTTTAAATGGAGCTAAAAAACAAATCCTGCGAGTGATAGTATATTCCAATATTCTTGGCATGTTTTTTTACCGCTTTTTGAAGTTTCACTTAGAAGTGTAGTAACTATAATGTAATCAATATCAGATTTTTACCGAGTTAACCTTATAGAACTTTCAACTATAGTCACTATCTAGCTACATGTATAATGGCTTGTAAGTGCTGCATAATACTTTGTTGGCAAAATCTTAGAGACAAGATAATAGTAATATTTGAATTAATATTTGAATCAACAATATTATTCATAATAATTTCAAAAACAGCAGCAATTGGTTCTGTTAGCTATTTCATCATTAATATTAATATAGTTCCTTCATAATTATCTTTAATAGTATCCATACCTTCAATAATCTGATATAGATTTAAAGGCTTTTTATCTGTAAATATAGCTCCAAAGGAAAGAATTGTTTGGGCTTGAGTTAATATCAAAGGATATTTTGTTGTTTGGCGGCTACCAAAGATTGTATGAATTTCCAATAATTACCAAAGAATATCAAATTTCTAGATAAACATATATCCATATAACATATCTAATTCACCTATTAAATTGAAATTCTTCGGTAATGAATCTTTCTTCATTTCTACACCCTCTCTAAGGCTCATAATCTTTATTTCTATCTTGTGATGAGCTTTTCTGGGGAGATGTCGAATGAACTAAAATAAAAATGTTGAAATTCAGCCTATAGAAGTTTCACTGAGCATACGAATTTGCAAGATTTCTGAAAAATTAAACGTATTCCACACTGCAGCTACTTCTCGCTCGTGATTAAAAGGATAAAGCCCCTCTATTCAGACTATCAAAGCTTATTATAGAAAGTCAATAAATACACATAGCTCCACAAGGCGCTTTGCACGTTTGGTGCTTGCCGACCGTGATTTTTCGTTGGAAAATATCGCGCAACAATGCCCAGATGCGATGCCGAAAACAGCTCTACCTTGTTTGGCGAGAGTTTTAGGGACAAAATAATACTCTTGTAAGATAATGCTCATATTCACAATGGGGGTAATGTTATGCTGTGGTTTTAAGAGGGAGGAATTAAAGCGATAGTTCAGATCGGAACCCAATTGAGAAGATGAGAAAAATAATCATCGGCAAAATTGAACCAGCCTTCATAAAACTACAGGGAATCAAAATATAGAGAAGGCAGATGAAATAATTAGGGAGAAGAGATCTAAGTCTCACTTTTCTTACATACTAAGTACCTTCCTACTTTAATAGAATATGTGTAATTTATGAATGAATATATTTAAGAGGTGGTGCTATTTGGGAATCGAATGTCGAAAGCTGTACACGTACCTGGTATATATATAAAGCAAATTATACCCATGCTACAGCGCTAGCTATTTTTCAATAAAAGCACACATTTAGGTAATGTTAAACATTTTAGTGATAATAATGTAGGCTATATGATTATCAATCATGATCCACTCCTTTGTCCTTTAGATGATTCAAATTTCAACATTGAATTCTTCTTTAGTGTCAGTCAGATTATGAGTCTTATGATTCAATTTTACATAAAGAAACAGCGAACGGAAAATTAAAATACATCAAAGATCAAATGCATCTTGTACAATAGCTATACGTGTTAGAATAAAATAGTTTTTTAATAAGATAGCTTCATGATATGGTGATCAGTGTAATCACTACTAATCGGCCATGGATAGTGTATATATCTTAAGCTTCTGCAATATCAAATAATAAAGAATTTAAGTCAAAATTGATTAAATTAACCTTATTATATAATATGAAAATAAAGAAACAAGAAAGTAATATGGTTTTAACGGAAATAAACGGTAAATTCCGTTGTTTCCATAATATTCCATAAGAATCCATATACAACGGAAAAATATGCTTAAATATAATCAATCGCAAAATATGTAGATCTATAGGCTTTATATAAGATCTTATATATATACCTCTCCTGTTATCAATTCCTTCTGTCAAAAGAAAAAATTAGGTTAAATTAATACTAAAAAAGTCTAAATTATCAATCCAATTATATCAAAACAATAGCAATGGAGTATACAAATCTTGGAAATTCAGGTCTTAAAATCTCAAAGATTGTTGTGGGATGCATGTCTTATGGTTCTCAATCGTGGAGTCCTCCTTGGGTTCTTGAAGATGAAGAAAGAGTCTTTTCAATTTTAAAGAAAGCATATGATCTTGGTCTTAGAACCTTCGATACTGCTGATACTTATAGTAATGGACAATCAGAAATTCTTTTAGGAAAATTCTTGAAGAAATATAACATTAAAAGATCAACTGTTGTTATTTTAACAAAAGTTTTCTTCCTTTGTGATCCAGAAAAAAAACCTTATATGTTTGGATTGGGGGATATAATGAAAAAAGGTCAATTAGATGAATTGTACTTAAACCAATATGGATTATCAAGAAAACATATTATGGATGCTGTTGATGGATCAGTTGAAAGATTAGGTACCTATATTGACGTTCTTCAAATTCATAGGTATGATCCTTCAACACCAAAAGAAGAAACAATGAAAGCTCTCCATGATGTTGTCCAAAGTGGAAAGGTTAGGTACATTGGAGCTTCAACAATGCGGACATATCAATTTGCTCAATTACAATTTACTGCAGAAAAGAATGGATGGACTAAATTCATCTCAATGCAAAATTTATATAATTTAGTTGACAGAGATGAAGAAAGAGAAATGATTCCATTTTGTAAAGAAACAGGAGTTGGTTTAATCCCTTGGTCTCCATTAGCAGGCGGTATTTTAGCACGTCCAGTATCAGAAAAATTATCCACCGCGAGAGGTGACAGTGTAGCAACCTCAGTGTTCTATAGTGTGGAATCAAAACCAAGAGATACAATTATCGATAGAGTAGAAGAGATCTCCAAGAAGAGAAATATACCAATGTCGCAAATTGCTCTTTCCTGGGTGATTCATAAAGGTGTCTCGCCTATCGTTGGATTAAATAAAGAGTCAAGAATTGATGATGCAATTGCTGCTTTGAAAGTTAGGCTAACAGATGAAGAGATTAAATATTTGGAAGAGCCTTATGTTGCAAAGCCTCCAAAGGGTCTTTATTGATTCTTATGTATAATTAATTACAGTTGAAAATTAATGCTAGTGTATAGCTGACTCTCTTTTGAATTTATCAATTAAATCTTAAATGAATACCATTATGAATACCATTATCAATTGCGATATCATTCGTTAGAGATTGTGATTTACATAGAACTTTCTAATTATAGTAGATTATGCTTCACCAGATCACGAAGATTTTTAAATGTTTTTTAAATTTATTCTCCAATCGCAATTTCAAATTAGGTGTTTGAATATTTTCCCCCGATGAACTCAAAATCAGCTATATGAGATATACTTATCTTATTCCATTATAAGGGATCCAATAGAAAATAGCTAACTAACTAACTTATCACTAAACCGCGATACTCGCTCTATACTATGTGGTAGTATAAAGCTTAGATCTTAGGAAGAAGCACTAGATCTAATTGGACCAATCATACCATAAACCATTAATCCAAAACTTGGGCCACTTAGTTTGAAGATTAGGCAAAAGTTTTTTAAGTATATATTTATAAATCAATGAGGAGTTGATTGATAGTTGCCTTTAATTAGTATAAACTTATTAATCTTAAGGATTTCGACCAAAAAATGATCTTGAAATAGAATTAAAAATTCTTTCACTTGAAATGGGATCAAATTTTCCAAAGATTCAAATACAAATATCTTTATCACCTAAATTAATATAATATTGAATATAGATATTGATTAGTAAAATTACACATCAAGAGTATAAATTTTATAGTTAAATTTTGATTTAAACATGCATATAATTATGTGAATCATGGAATCTTCTTACATGTGTGATATCGATAGGGGAAATACCAATTAATTACCCAGCACATACTTCCATGAGAATATAAAGTAACCAATTATACACTGTATAAGGCCTGGGTCTATATCATGAATAAATAGTTTAATGGTTATAATGTTTATGATTCATTATATGACTAAAGATATGAAGTGGGGTTACTAGAAATGTTTGATAATAACCAAAGCGGAGTTAGGAATTAACAAATTTTTTGATGCATTTATCCATAAAATTATGGATTTACAGGAAAACAAATTTTCCATAAATTATATAATATAACACTTTGAGTGTATTATAGAGTAAAACTTATAAATATGATACATTGTGCAATATCAATTCAACTAGTTCAAGGATTGAAATAAGTCTAGTTAAAGAATTGATCATTAAAACATTCACAATCAAAGTATAAAATCAATTACAAAATGGAATATCAAAATCTTGGAAATTCAGGTCTTAAGATCTCTAAAATTATTATGGGCTGTATGTCCTTTGGTGAGAAATCATGGGCTGATTGGATTATTGAAGATGAGGAAAAAGTATTATCAATAATGAAAAAAGCTTATGATGTTGGCCTCAGAACATATGATACTGCAGATACTTATAGTAATGGAAAATCAGAAATCTTATTAGGAAAATTCCTTAAAAAGTATTCAATCAAAAGATCAACTGTTGTTATTTTAACTAAATGCTACTTTATTTCTAATTCTATTGATAAACCACCTTCCCTTATTGTAGGTGCCTTAGAATCTGGACCTGTTAATCCAAGACAGGAGTATGTTAATCAAGTTGGATTATCAAGGAAACATATAATGGACGCAGTAGATTCCTCTATTGAAAGACTTGGAACTTATATAGATGTATACCAAATTCATAGATTGGACCACACAACACCAAAGTTAGAGATTATGACCGCTTTAGATGATGTCGTCAGATCTGGAAAAGTTCGTTACATTGGAGCTTCAAGTATGAGAGGTGTTGAATTTGCACAATTACAATTCACAGCAGAGAAACATAACTTGACAAAATTCATCTCTATGCAAAATCAATATAGTTTATTATACAGAGAAGAAGAAAGAGAAATGATTCCATTTTGTAATGAAACGGGAGTTGGTATTATTCCTTATTCACCACTTGCTAAAGGAATTTTAGCACGTCCTATTCAGGAAAAAGAAAATTCTTTACGGGGTCATACTGATAATATCATTAAAAAAACTTTTTTGGATACTTCAGATTCCCTAAATGAAATTCATAGGAGAGTTGAAAAGGTAGCCAAAGACAAAGGAGTTTTAATGTCTCAAGTTGCAACAGCTTATGTTCTTTCTAAAGGAATGTGTCCTATTATTGGGTTTAATAGTGAGAAAAGAATTGATGAGGCTGTTGAAGCGCTTAAAGTGGTTCTTAGTGCTGAAGAGATCAAATACTTGGAAGAGCCATATACTCCTCAAAATACTTTTGGTTTCTAATTTCTAATATACCTATTGACGATCAGTACTGGTAACTTACATACGTATATAAAGCTCCTCTAGAATCTTTAATAAAATCGATTCGACGACATGAATATTGGTAAACATAAGGAAGTCAGAGTATGTAGGTTTTATAGTATGAAAAATGGTACAAAATGTAAAAAGTGATTCCTCATAGAGAGACAGTCGTTTGTGAGATTAGGAGCGCTAATACTAAATAAAAAACATAAGATGTAATCTTCCTCAGACTATTAGGCATCTAGGATATCTAGGATTCACGGAGCGTTGTGAAGTATTTTAAAAACAAATCTTAAGACCTTGTAGACAATGTGGGGTGTACTCATTAACTGGTTAAAACCTTGCCCTGGCCGTTTGTATGTGAGTGGTGATGACCAGTAAAGGCGCCAGTTTATTTTGATCCAGCTGTAAGGTACACCTTAGTTTACAATTGAGCATCCCAGATCAATATGATGATCATGATCCACTCTAGCTTATAAAATTTCACAAATATATATATTAACTTTTACTTAGTGTGTACACAGTTTAGACTTTATAAACCCAATCCGTAAGTTGATTGATTACCAGAAAGAAGTTAGCTGCAGAGCTTTTAAATTGGAATTTTGTAAGGATATTAATATTTTTTTTATTTTTTTTTTATATATATATTTTTTTGTTGTCGTAATTCTTTGACATTATGATTTTTTATATCCAATTGTAATATATACTCAATTGAAAATAGAAATTTAAACAGTAATAAAACTTTTGAAAAAAATGGTATTAAAGAAAGATAAAAAGAAAAGGGGGATTAAAATATAATTAAGAAGGTACGAAAACTTAAAATAAATTAAAAATAATAAAAAAGAGGAGATGATACAGAATATAACATCATAAACAATAATAAAGACAATTGTAATGTTATATGAAAATGCAGAATATACCATATATATAATGTTGTTTTAATGATAATGACATGTTGTGTTTAATTATAAAGATGAGGATAACAAAACACAAATTAAAAGAATACAAAATAGAAAATAAAATTTTGAGCATGATAGAATAAAAAAAAAATATAAAAAACTTAAACCATTGAATTATTTCCGAAACAGTTGAGATCTAGTAAAAGATGTATGAAATTTAGATATGCAAAAGTTTAACACTAGATCTATCCCGACAATTTAATATGAACTCCATTATTCTCGCCTTGAATTATTAGAAGATGTATGAAATAAACGTGGTTTAAATTGGATTTCTTGTAATTGAAATTGATTCGTTTTACCATCATTATAATTACTTAATGGTATTGATGATTTATACGATTTTATAACCTCTTCCAATCTTCTCCTTTCATGTTGTTCTTTTGATAATTCTTTATTATGTTTTCTGTTTAAATCTGTTACCATTTTCCTAAATTCATGTCGTAATATTGTAACGCTTGTTCCTCCTGGACTTAACATTTGTGAAGATGAGCTACTAAAAGGAGACTTCGATGATTCATCAGAATGATTCGATAAAGCCGATCCCGGCGTAGTAGGCCTAGATGATAACCATCCACCTGAAGCGTAATATGAACCTTCATTATGTTCTTGTTGACCCATATGTTCTAATTTATAATTTAATAAAGTTGATTTAGATTCAGTTAATTCATCATTTGTTTTATCGATAATTGAATTTAATTTAGATATTTCTATTTCTGAATCAATTGTTTGTTGTGTCATATTTTCAAGGTTGTCAATAGCCTCAAATAATTCATTTTCCATTTTATCACATTTTGTTTTCCATTCAGAAACAGATTTCTTAAAACTTGATCTCTCATCATCATATTGTCTTTGTAAGAATAAATATTGATATTTTAATTCTTTTATTGTTTTTTGTAAATCTTTTGTTAAAATTTCTCTATTATCTAATTGTCTTTGGGTTGTACTTAACATTCTTTGAAGTTTTTGAAATGAGGAAAGGGTATCATTACCTCTATAACCAGCAGTTGTTCTAATCGAAGTATGATTTCTTCCTTTTGTAATTTCATTTCTGGCATTGGAGATAATTGGAGAAGTTTGGTCGGTGATTATAGTATCAACTTCACTAGTAGATGAAGCACTTGAAGAATGAGAAGAAGGAGTATCAAAGGCATCATGATCGGGTTCATATTCACAGATACTCATAGGATAATCCATTGGCTTTGACATGGATTTCTGCATAACATCCCGACTTGTTGATTTATTTAATTTGGAGAATCGTTGTTCCGAAACATCCAAATTCGTTACTAGCAAATCGATTAAATGTTTAGTTTGGCCACATGGATCTTCCATATCGATACCTTCGAAAGTGATGTGAATGTCTCTACTTGCTAAAATAGAAGCCAAATAACCATTTATTCGATCGACTTTCCCGGCTTCGTTGTCTTGGTCTACAGGAGTTGGAGTAGCAGCAGTGTTATACATTGAGGAGCCCGGGTTTGGGTTGAGCGAGCATCCGAGGGTCAAACACCCGATACAATGGTTCAGCATCCGGGCTCGGAGTTCTTCTGTGGGGCGCAGTAACAGTTGTTGCTTAAGATCGTTGAACTCGTCTGCAGCCAGCAATTGATATGTAACCCGATCATCTTTCCGAACATCCTTGGCTTGTCCACCTCCAAAAGCACAAGACATGAACACTATCGACTCTTCAACGAGATGATGTATCAAGACTGATAATGTGAAGACGGACCTCGAATTTTGTATTATTTCTTCCAACTCTGGTGATAGTTGTATATTTAGTTGTTTTAAATCGACACCAAGTAAAGTTTGTTGCCTCTGTATGCCCCTCGGAGTCAGGTACAATGAGCCAAAAGATTCTGTGACGACCTGGACAGGTCTAAAAGGTTCGGAATGAACATTATTCGAGTCCCATAATTTGAATGGAGAAGATGCCAGCATTATAGTCAAAAAATGAACATCAAGAATTGAAAAAAAGGAGTATATATATTTTTTTCCCAGGAAAGTTAAAAGTTTGAAGATCTAGAATTAGATTAGAATAAAATTTGAATTAAACGAGTGTGGTGGAATTCAAAAAGACACTAGTAAAATCGTAGTATAAAATGGAAAACTCTCAATTGCAAATTAAACTGCCTTATAATAATTTAGTTACGAGAAACTCGCGTTTTATTTAAAAACATTCTGGATAAATATTATAATTGTAAATGTATAAACAAATCCCTAATGAGTCCTAGCGATCGCTTTTTTAGTACGCGCTTTTGCTACAGAATATATAATAGGTTAATAAAGGCTTTAGTAGTCATGTTGATTCTATTAAGTTATTTACAATTATTATAAAATCTAAAAACTACGCGTATCCTTGTAAATTGTCTAATTTATAATTATAAAAAAGTAATAGAAATTTTTTATTTTCACCTACTTACATTACAAACACAAAAACACAAACATAATTTAAGTTTATTTTATTTTATTATTTTTTATTTTTTATATCTTTCGTGAGGAACTCGTTGCATTTGACGACCTTCCAAAATCTGGTCGAGAGTGTCTTTTAATAGAATCTTTTGCCTTTTTAAAAACAAATTTGGACATTAAAGGAATATGATCACTTGGATTATGAACATTTGGAAACCCAATAACATGTTTTAAATAATCTTTATCAACTTGTCCTAATAATCCTCGAACTGATAATGTTGGGGGTGAATACCAAATATAATCAATAACATCTGTAAAATTTGGTGTATAATTCGTAAATGGTAATTCTCCAATGTTTTCATAAGATGACTTTAAATTGAAATTATGATGGAAACCTTCTTGTGTAAAAGTACCGTAATCCCTACCTTCAACATCTTTATGCTTATGAACTGAGCCTGATGAAAATAATTGATAAACAGCGCTATGTCTTTGTGAATTAAAATCTCCACAGATTATCATAGGAATCTTTTTGTTATCACTATATTTAATCCCGTCATGAGAAATAACTGATTTAGAAGAATATTGTTGCGATAATGCTTGTAATTCATCAAGTAAAGCACCAACTTGTAACAATTTAACATCATTAAAAGCGGGATCCCAATATAAATGTGTATTTGTAAGAATCAATTTTTGTCCTGATTCTTTATGTTCTACAAAAGTAACCAAAGCAACATTATCTTTATTCATTACGCGATTAAAAACATCATCAGTCTTTTTGAATTTCTCTTTACCCATTACAATTCTTGTAAATTCAATTGGATGTTTATCAATCAATTTAAATTTATCTTTTCTAATAAAAGTTGCACAACCATCAACTTTTTTTGCATCTTTTTCAGACATTGTTTTAGATCTTGTTTTTGGATAAAAATATCCACTAAAACCTTTTTCTTCAAGAATTGGTTTCCAAAATTCTTCAAAAGTTTTAGTTTCAACTTCTTGTAAACAAATAAGATCAGCATCAGCATCTAAAACTTCATTTTTTAAATTATCTCTTCTATAATTCCAATCCAACGCCCAAGATGGTGTATATCTATACATTTTAGATGTTGCATAATGTTGACAAAGTGTATTATAACTAAGTAAAGTAAAAGAATTTTGTTTTTCTTCAACTTCTTCAACTTCTTCTTCCGTTGTAACATCAGTTGTTTTACCAGTAATTTCACCATCTCTTAAAAGAATCCATTCTCTTTTAGCAGGTGGTAAAGATTCAGGAGCTTTATCTCTCAAATTAACAATTAATTCTCTAGTACCACCAGTTGCTAAAATTTTAACAAGATCCGAATTTAATGGATTACCTTGTAATCCTAAAAATTCTAATAAAAATAAATTACCAAATTCATAAGGTAATGTAGTAAGTTCATTATCAAATAAATAAAAAAATCTTAAATTAAATAGTGTACCTAATTCAGGTGGTAAAATTGATAAATTATTATTTGATAAATCTAAAACTCTTAAATATTTTAATTTTGAAATTGATGATGGAATTGTTTTAATTTTATTACCATTTAAATATAATTTTTGTAAAAAATCATATCTAAATAATGATTCTGATAAATTTAAAATTTGTTGACCACTTAAATCTAATGCACACCAAAATTGTTTATTAACTTCTTCATTTTTCATTCTTTGAATCCCATCTTCTGTTTCATCATCATTATTATTATTACTATTTGTTGTTGAATGTTGTTTCTTTTGTATTACTACTTCTGGTTGATGGATTAATTCTCTTGTTATTTCAACCAATGTATTACCAGCATTTGTAGCTTTATTAGCATTTGGAGTAAAAACATTTTTTAGATTTTTGCGAGAACTTGTAGCTGCTGCTCTAGCATATGTATGTGGATCATTAGATTTCCTTGAAATCTCACATAATTGAATTTGATGTTCCCAATAAATACTTGAAGCTAGCGATGGATCAATATCTGTTGTTAGTGGTGATACTTCTTGAATAGGAATCTGCTGTTGATCTTGTGGTCCATTCGTTTGTTGTTGTTGTTGTTGTTGTTGTTGTTGTTGTTGCTGTTGTTGTTGCTGCTGCTGCTGTTGTTGTTGTTGTTGGAAATGGTTTCCATATATCATACCATTATCATTTAAGTTATTTCCATTTAATGATTGAATATTCTGATTAGATAAATCGTTTAGTCCGCCATATTGATGTTGTTGTTGATGTTGTTGTTGTTGTTGCATCTGTTGTAATAACATCTGTGGTGGCGGTTGTGATTGATACTTTGGTCCAAGATTCATATTGTTATATTTATTTAATTATTTAATTGTAGTTTTAGTTTTTTTTCTTGTAAATTTAGAATTTTGTGATTTATATTTATGTGATTATTGAATATAAGATTGTAAATTAGTTCGTATTATCATGGAATTAAAAAAAGAACCTCATAAATTGTCTAAAGCCAAGGCAAAAGTAATATTATTTATTTAATAACAACGAAAGCTAACAAAATAGAAATATTTTTGTTTTTAAAAATGAATTTGTTGTTTGCAATAAAAAGAAGCAATTATGGAAAAGCTGTTCAATAATCAGGGGATTTGGAAGTTGTTTAAATAGCGCTATGTTGTCTTTTGTTAAATTATCTGAAAAAGATCTCATTGATTAGTATTCATAATGTAAAAGTATCAATTCTTTGAAAGATAGAAAATATACGCGAGATTTAATCTTTAGATGTTGATGATATGAAACACGAAAAACGCTTAGTTGTCTCTTATATAGATGTACCGACAACAAAAATAAATCCCTTTGAATAAATACATATCGTCATCATCCATCAATCCGTGTATCCCATTAACTTTAAACATAAAACCAAAAAAAAGAAGTAGCAAAATTACTCACAATTCACTCAATTTCGAGATAATAATTGTTTATAAGAACTCGAAGATGTTTGTGACTGCATCAAAAGTGAAGCCAAAGAGTCACAATATGATGACTAAGCATATGGTCAGCATGCCATAGTTAATATATGTCACATGACCACCACGTTTAGCTGCCATAATATTAACGAAGAACCTAGTTATTATTTATCTCATCCATAAATAAAGGATGAAAGAACTTTATTCACGAATCTTAATTGTCATGTTAAGGATAATTTGTTTTTAGAAACACGTTTTTGACCAAGTTTGTTCGTAAACAGCGAAATAAATCATAATTGGCGACGAAAATGGATTGACAAAGAAAGTCCAATGTATTTTCTCTGGACTGTACGAACTCATTTTCCTATAATATAGCAATTCTACACGACGTCATGATCAATGATGATACTTCACTTCGTATACTTTGTAGTATGTAGTACTTAGATTCATAATTATATCTAATTGTAAAAGATATTGCAATAGATATTCTATATGGGGTTAATATGTTATCTCAATTGCTGTATATACAAATATTAGCAATCCAAACAACAACATCATATGAAATTCACACACGATTTAGTTAGATCTATACTACTAAATATATAAAAATAAAAAAATCATCAAACATAGCAGGAGCAAACAACAATTACAACAGGTAAAACATGAAATATCTAGTATTTTAAATTTATTTTATAATATATCACGATAATGTATGCTGGTGTTAATCATAAAAACAAAAAGCAAAAGCAACAGTAACAATAAAAGCAATTTTAAAATTTCTAAAATTAGAAATCAAAATGCTGTATTACTAGGAATAATAGATTGTGGCATATAAATAGTAATTGGTTTAGTTGATCTACCAAAAAACCATTTTGATTCTAATAATATATAACCTCTTATAATTAATTCAAAAGGATATTTTGAAATAATATCCCATTTTGGATTATCAATTGTATTTTTAATTTGAATTTCTTTATTAATATTTGAACTTGTCATTTTAACTGTTCCAAAATTATTACTAATAATACCAACTTCATTATCATATTTTTCTTTAATTTGTAAATTTTTTTGATGATTTGTATCTGTACATGTTGTAATATCATATGATGAAGATGTATTATATGAACCATGATTTAAAAGTAATTTCATAGCACGGGTAAAACCTAATGATGATATACCAGGAAATTCTAAAGGTAATTCAAAGGATTCAACATTTCCTAATAAAACAGTTGAAGCAATATTTTGATTAATATTAAAATCATAATCATAATCATTATTAAAACTTCCAGGTTCAATAAATGATGATTTTGCAAATACTTCAATATTCATTTTATTAATTTTAAAATTTATTAATCCAGTATTCTTTGCTTCAAAATTTAAATCATAAATTAACATTTCATTTGATACAATAACATTATTAATTTTTAAAATTTTAAAATTTTTTAAACTTGGTAATGATGAAAAATTAAATAATTGTAAAATTGATAAATTATAAATTGATAATAATAAAATTATTGATAAAATTATTAAAATCATTAATAATAAAAAATATGATGATAAATATTTTAAAAATTTAAAATTTAAAAAAAATATTGATGATGGTGATGAAGGTAATGGTGATGATTCATAATCAAATGGGAATAATAAACTATTATTATTATTATTATTATTATTATTATTATTATTATTATCATTATAATGTGGTACAAATGAATGTATATCATTTAAAAAAGGTGTTGATGATGAACGAATTTTAGATATATTATTTGAAAATGGTGTTGATGAAGAACGACCAGTTTTTGTAATTGATTGTCCATATAATGGTAATTGTGGTAATGATGAATTTGGAATTAAAAAATTTGATCTTTTTGGTGATCCTCTTTTATTATTATCATTATTATTATTATTATTGTTAATAATTTGTGAATCTCTTGAACTTTGACGTTTAGTATTCCTAACAATATAAGGAATAATTTTCTTTGAATTTCTATTATTTAAACAATTTTCAAATTCATCTGAACATTTATTTAAACAATCATTTGATTTTGAACGTATTTTATTCTTTTTTGTATTTTTATTTTGACATTGACTTTTTGGTGATATGCCTTTTAATATTTCAATTGAACTATTTCTTGATTTAACTAATGATTCTTTTGAAGTTAATGCTTTTAAATTTGATCCTAAAACAGTTGAAACTCTACTCCAAATAGATTGTTTTGATGATGATGAATTACAATGATTTAAAGGTGTTATTTCATTATCATTTTCATCATTTTCATCATTTTCATTGTTATTTTCACTTCTTACATGAACTTCTATATCGTCATCATCATCATTACTATTATTATTATTATTATTATTTTTATTATTATTATTATTATTATTATTATTATCATTATTATTATTATCATTATTATTATTATTATTATTATTATCATTATTATTATTATTATTATTATTATTATTATTACTATTTTGTAAATTATTATGATCATTATAATTTTCAATATTATTTGAACCATAATGATGATGCCTTGATAATTGACGATGATTATTATAACTTCTATAATTTCTATAATCTTCATTATCATTATTATATGAATGTTGTAATTGTTTTTGATTACGTTTCTGTTTTTGATATCTTAAATATGACTGTCCAGATAATGTATTAAAATCATTAATTGATTGTCTATAGTTTAAATTTTTATAATGATAAATTAAAGCATCATTTTGAAAATAACCATCATTATCATTATTATTTGAATTATTCAAATTATTAACTTTATTATTGTTATTAATATTTTGATTATAATATCTATTTCTATTATCTGATAAATCATTATTAATATTTCGATATACTTTTGATTTTGGTAATCTATTACTCATATATCTAATCTTTGATCTTTCTTTTAACAAATTTAATTGGGTTTGTGATTGTGATTTTGAAGAGTTTGATGGTTTTAATGATTCATTTAAGTTAATTATATCATTTGATATAAAAGATCTATTATTTTGATTGTTTTGATTTTGATTGTTGTTAAAACTTATTTCACTTGTTTTTGTACCTAATTTATGATATTTTTGAGATTTATTATTTGAATTTATACTTTCTGTCGTTGATAATGGATCAATTGAATATCTTGATTCAGATGGTGATAAATCACTATAAAATCTATAACTTGAAGTTTCACTAAGTGTTCCAACACCATTTCCATTATCATTATTTTGATTTGAATTATTTGAATTTAAATATTGATTATTTGAATAATTTGAAATTCTTGGATATCTTCCTTGTGGAGTAATTCTCCTAGAATTATCATATTGTCTTGAATTATTGTTATATGGTTGTAAATTTGAATAAACAAATTTCATTTGTTGTTCACTATTACTATCACTATTATAATGATTATTATTATTATTTGAAATTAAATTTGAATTTCTATAATAATTTGAATTTGAATCATAAACAAATTCTTCATCACTTTCATTTGATGTAACATCACTTATTGCATTTGCAATTTTTGCTGCAAATACTTGAGCTTTTGAAGATTTTGAATTTAAAGATTTAATTGATAAATTAGTTGATCTTGATATAATTTTTGGACGATCTCTTTGTTTTATAAAATTTTTATTTTCATTACTATTCCCATTATTGTTATTGCTATTATTATTATTAAAATATCCATAATCATTATTAAATTGATCATTTATGTTTAAATTTGCTTGTTGTTGTAAACGTTTATTATTTGAATTTTTATTATTATTATTATTATTATTATTATTATTATTATTATTAGTTAACTTTAATCTTTGTTCTTGTAATTGAGTAAATTGTAATTGATTTTGTAATTGTAAATGATTTTGAATTTGTAATTGTGATATTGATTGTGATTGATTTTTTAAAAATTGATTTTTATAAAAATTACTTGTTAAACTATCATCATCATCACTATCATTATAATTATCATTATAATTATCAGAACTTGAAAATAAAATTGATTCATTATTAAATTGTAAATTATTTGAATTAAAATTTGATAATGATTTTAAATTTGAATTTGAATTTAAATTTGAATTCAAATTTAAATATGATAAATCATCTTTAATTTTTTCTTTTTCATTTTCTGTATCATTATTGTATGGATAATAAAAAGAGCTTGATCTTGAAGAATTGGATCTTTTCATTTTAATACTTGATTCATCATTAATATTAATATTAACATTTGAAAGTCCTAATCCAATTCCAATACCTCTTGAAGAATTTCTTGAAGAATTTTGATTAGATGGAGAATTTTTTGGAGAATATGATAATGATATTGAACTTTGTGATGGATGATGAGGATGTGATGATATTGAGATTGTATTTATATTTAATGATGATACCGATAGTTTTGTAACAGCGGCTACTGTTTCGGTTTCAACTTTCATTTTTGTACGAGATTGTTGAGATGGGATTGATAATGTATTTGGAATTTGGATTGGGGTTGGAGTTGGATTTGGAAAGAGATTTTTAGTTATTGGGGTTGATGATGTAAATGAATCTTCTTGTTCAATATTCTGGACATTTTGTTCAGATTGAGATTGAGATTGAGGTTGATCATGTAAAATTGTATTATCATGATCATTAGTTATAGTACTAACAGTAGTAATTGTATTTGTATGAACCAAAGAAGAACCGCTTGAACTAATAGCAGGAGAATGAATGTTCATATTTTGTTGAAGATTTGGAGTTGAAGGTGGGGATGAAGAAGATTGATGCGATGAAGAAGAAGATAAAATGGATGAAGGAATATCATAATCATCAGATCCAATTTCAGGTGTTGAAGAAGTTGTTGAAATGACTTTATTGATATACGAAGTTGATTGAGGAGATTTTGATTTTAAACTCATTGGAGTTGTTGATTTTGAGTAAGGATCGGTTTCAGAGCATACGGAGGAAACAATATTTTGATTTTGATGTTTCAGTTTTACTATTTCTTTGAGGGAAGTATGAGGAACCAAAGTGTTTATATTAATATTTAATTGGTTAAGATCCACACTCGAACAGCCTAAAAAGATGGAAAAAAGTTAGAACCCTGATTTTAACCCTGATGATGATAAAAACCCAACCGCTTTTCCAGAAGGAATATTAGAGATATTAATTACCCGAAACGGATACGTGAATTTCCTGATTCCTTCTGGTTTGAATGATTCGGTCTTAAAGGTTTCAAATGTAAACAAATGGTACTTACTATTTTTAATATTTGTGTTTTCCTTGACAAAAGGCCTCATAGTTGAAACCGACGCGAAGGAAATTCCTGAGTTTGAGAGGTCTTTGTCGATTTTGTTGTCGACTTCAGCAGACCTCCCAGCCAGGAGGCCATCGATATCATCCAGTTTCTCGGACTTCATTGGAGGTACTAAATTATTGTGGGTATTCCAGGAAAAGAGAAATGGCAGAATAAAAATTAGAGGCACATGGGCCTGCAGCAAACTCTATTCGTCTCCACCCTAGCAGCCACCCTAGCAGCCACCCTAGCAGCCACCCACAGGACTCCTCTCAGTACCTAATCTGGCCGCATATGTAATATGTTGTGGGCCTGACTCGTAACTCCTCTTCTCTAAACAGCTGACTCTTCTCCCAAAACGTATTCCAATCCATATTATAATACCATGCAATCAGCCTGAGATTGGCGAATACGACTATTCATCTCCTTTAAGATTAAGATTACGGATCATTTCTCTTCTATGATGAACAAAAGTTTAACTATACCGGGACTCACTAACTATTGGCCTCCAACTATGGATGCCTATGGCATCTATGACATCTGCCTATGATATTGTGAAATCCTGTGTATTTGATTGAATAGCATTTATAGGAATCTATGGATTAATCGCAACAATTTGAAAAGAGAGTTCAGGCTCGCTGGAACCTAAACTTTATATACTCCAATATCGGGGTGTTCGTACACCGTCACTAGGGGGATGTGGGTCTGTTTACACAAAGAACCAGTCGGCTAGGTAGGATCGGAGTTTGCAGTTGGGATTGGCGCTTGTAACTCCATACAATAACGTTAACATTAACACTGTGATTGACTATATATAACTTTACGAGCTATCACCTGAAACATTTTATCACTAAATATATCATCAGTTAAACCCTAACTGTATGTTATGGGGATCGATCCTCTTGGAGATCTCAGACAACAATATAAGTTTACTTTTTATAGCGTTAAAATTCTACTTCCTGCCACATGAATAGGGTTGTTATGCTGTATGCTAGCATTAATAGTAGGGTGGGAAACTCAATTCTTTGTCTATCATACTTAAGTTTCCAACGATAATGTTGGAACGGGGATCATGATAACTAAACGGCGCAGTAGTTTACTAGTAAACGCTCTTTTGGTATGCCAGATAAAGAAACTTTTTTCTTTTGTTTGTTTAGTCCCTCTTTCTTTATTGGAATTGGTGGGCATGACTCTTATGCATCATGGTCAGCTCCACGCCAATTGAATATCTCTTATACTCATAGCTGGTATGTTAACCAATACAATTAATATTGAAATAAATATAAAGAGGCCCACAATTTATATTGGGCTTAAAGGGGTACATCTTTGCAATTGGGTGTTTAGTGCGGTACGTCGACTGCAACTAAGGATATAACGGACATTATATATTTAGCCCACAACGTTTTTTATGCAAACAGATCACGAAAAGTGGGCACGAAAAGTGGGCACGAAAAGTGGGCATTAATTATAATATTATGTAATTAATTGTGGCATGCAAATGAGACAAAGATAGTAGAGATACCCGATATGATATATCCTTACATCAATATTATATAAGTTGTGATTAATGAGTGAAATCTCGTCATTGGCGTTGACGCTCAATCTTTGCAATGAGTTCGAGTAGTAGTTTTTTTTTATTTAAAATACATTTACAGCGATCGCGAATTATCGATATCTCAGACTATAGTTTTTTCCTTCACTCACTTGATGACATTTTAAAAAATTGCAATTGTATATTATTTCTAAATCAAATTAATATACAAAATAATAAGTAATTATAACTAATATTAATTATCATGTTTATCTTCATTCGTTGATTCAGAAAATTCTTCAGTTGGTGGTTCAGCCAAAGGAGTTAACCTAAATAAATGTCTCTTTTCATCCAAATAATTATAATTTAAAACAACACTATGTAAAACTCTTCTATTATCCCAAACAACAACACTACCAGGTTGCCATTTAATTCTAACTTGTAAATCTAATGAATTTTCTAAAATTCCGTATAAGAAATTTAAAACATTTGTTGATTCTTCATCTTTAAAACCAACGATTTCTCTAGAAAATCCTCTATTAATATAAATTGATTTTTTCTTTGTAACTGGATGAGTTCTAATTAATGGATGAATTGAATCTGAAATTTCATTTCTTAATGGTAAATTTTTTTTTTTAAATTTTTCAAAAAATTCACCTGAATGACGAACTTTTAAACCTTCCAATGTTTTTTTATAATTATCAGATAATCTATCATAAGCACCTTGAGAATCAGAAAATGCAGTATCACCACCATCAGTTGGACCTTGTAAATGAATTAAAAAAGTTGTACCAGCAGGTTGTGGTTCAAAACTAATATCTGAATGCCAACCATTTGTACTTAATTTTGYATTATTAACTAATGATTTTYTAAAACCWTTTAYAYCATKAAYAACWRTTATWTCAGGATGATYTTTTGGTRATCCAMCTGCTGGATGAATATGACCAGGACCAAAATAATTTCCAAATTTAATTGCTTCATCAATTGATAAATCTTTAAAATCTTGATTTCTAAAAACTGCAACTCCACGTTGCGCAATAAATAATGCTAATTCATTTTTACCATCATCTGATAATTTTGACAATTGAATACCTGTAATTTCACTACCAAAATTATGACTTAATTTTTCATGTTTAAAATCTGCAGTTTCAGGAAATAAATTTGGAAATGATGGATTTGCTTTTAATCCTTTATCAATATGATTAAAACGTGGATTTTCTAAAGTTTCACCTATTTTCCATTCTGGTAAATATTGAGGATATTTATAACCTAATTCTTCTTGTTTTGTTAAACCAATTGTTACATTATCATCTTTTAAAATTAAACCTTCTGGAAATGGACCTTTATTAATTGATACATTTAAATCTGCATTTGAATTTGAAGATGGCATTTTTTTTTTAAATTTTTTTAAATATCTCAAGTATTGTTTAATTATATATCAAATATTTATTCAAGATCAATGTTAATAAGAAATTTGATATGCCTTAAATATCCCAGAATTCTTCATCTTTTATAGTTTTAGAAGTATCGATGAATTATATATATCAATGACATTATTGATGAAAATGATGCAATAATTGGTGATAATGAAAATCATAAGTTATCACCAAAATATACAATGTTTAAGGAAAATAAACGACAATATATATCTTATAAATTAGTAATATCAGGTCTCTATACAAATAGGTATCACTAATTGGTGTTATATTCATATATCAACAGTTGACAGTGCCAGTTGTATAAATTGGTCTATTTGTATGAGATTTGTATGCCATTATCGCACCTATTATATACCATTTTTTGTGCTTATAACGATACACAATTATTATGGTAATATTGGATCATTTATTGTGTATTTGATTAGTAATAATTACGTACCGGTATCAGTTACATGTGGAGTAAGGGGGAAAATGTAAATGACTGTTTCCAGAAAGACATTTAGCCTAATTGAGCTTTGAATCAGTAATTTGTTCAAGCATAGAAGTCTATTACATACTACATAGTACGAGTCTTGGGATAATCAGTATCTCGTCAGATTGTAATCGTTATCGATACCTTTTAATAAAGTTTCAAAACTTTCGTTTGAAAAAAGAAAGATAAATGAATGATTCTTATAAGGAATTATATTATTCGCTATAAAATAAATCTAATTAAATATAAAGAATGTATTAATGTTAAAGCGCTTAAGGTTTTGAGATAAGAGGATTTGAAAGCACTAAAATTTCCAATTCTATAATTAGTAAAATGTGATATAAATTGTTTTAAAGATATGATATAAATAAAATAAGTTGAAAATGAAAGTTTTAAATAAGGCAAATAAATATTAAAGATCATGCTGTAAATTTTAATCAGTTATCAAAAAGGTCATACGACAAGACTTCTCAAGAGTATATTAACAACATTAAGCTTAAGGTAAGTAAGTTCATAAATTTAAAGTTAACGTTGATTATTAAAATTGTGATTTAAAATTTGAATCAAAAATTATATAAAATTAAAGATATGAGATAATTAGAATCAAAGGCTTTTGTTTCTAAATTTTCTTTAGTGTGTGTATAATGTTTTATTTTCTACTAGTTCTTTGATCCGTGTACTGATGCAGAGTTACGTTATAGGCTAGCGCGCCATGTTATTTGGCTATTTCTAGAACCAATGTGATATATATATTTTCATAATTAAATAGTTAAGAAAATTTATATATAAAGACATTTATAAAGAGCATTATTTGTAATACTTGATTGATATTCAACCTTCTTAGTTTATTCTTGCTATATAATTAAGTGGTACATCCATTGCAATACAACTATAACCCTATGCATTTGAAGGAAACATTCATAAAAATTCGTAATTCGTATGATATAGTATTTCTGCCTCATAAGAATCTAGACATGAACCGCTCGCCTGTCAAGAGTTAATGTCAAGAGGTTTATCCAACAAGCAAGCGGTTCATGGGTTTAAAAAATATTTTCATTCACCCTAAGCTTGACAGGTAAAATTGACTATTTGTTAATAATTGGTAAGGCAGCCATACTTCGAATTTTCAACAATAAGCCACCGAATGATTATGTTTTTTCTCTATGTTGCATTAGGTTTAGTTAACCGTGTGACGTGTTTCATGACCATTTGAATCTGTTGAATTAATTTCTCTCTTTTTTTTCTTCTTCTAATATTTATAGATTCTTGTGAGACAGAAATACTATCATAAGAATTACTAATTTCATGTTTCAAAGGGTTGTAGTTGTATTGCAATAGATGTACCACTTAAGCTTATAATATAACAAGAATTAACTGAAAAGGTTAACGTTTAATATCAATTAAGTTTTGCAAATAATGCTCTTTATAAATGTCTTTATACAAATTTTCCTAACTATTTAATTGTGAAAATACATCACATTGGTTCTAGAAATAGCAAAAGAACATAGCTAATAATGTAACTACTAGATATATAAAGGGTGATCAATAGAGGTCTTGCTATGGTAGCTTTCTACAACTAAATCTCCAATTTTTCAGCTATATATATAAAAGCGTTTGGTTTAATGGTGTTTTATTTCAAAAACGATTTATCGGTAACATTTATGAAGTTCAATTACAAGCTTAAGTGAACTTGTGTGTAGAAGGTGTAGGCCCATAGAGGTAGCTTCATATGCCTATTTAAATGGTAAAATGTACACCTTTTATATTGATTCTTAGCGCTGGCTTTCCAAATGTATTAAAGAGTGGTTTGAAAGTTAATTGGCGAAGCAACTGTGCTTTGTTAGAATTAGTTATACCGGAATAGGTTAATCCTGTACCTAGAAAACTCCAAATAATTTTTTTAAATTATCTATGAAACCGTTCGCTATGTATTGAACATAACGCTACTAGTACGTATAAGCTTATACAAAATATTTGGGGATCTGCCGCTTCGCATTGGCCGAATTTACTCAAATCCGGGTTATCTTGGCTCCTTCATGGGTCCACTGATTGTAGTTCGAATTCGAAAGGACAGAGGAAAGACTTTTCCCTGTTAAAAGTAAGTTAAATAAATAATTTTTATAAAGGAACTATTCCCAATAAAGTAACTACTGTAAGTTTAGAGAATAAAAAGGTAACAAAAAATTATTTTTTCGAACCAAATTGTCGTTTTTCTTTTATATTAGGTTTTAATGATTCAACTGTATGATTTAATTTGATTATCAATTAGTCGTCAAATATAATTACCTAATGTTAATAATCACATATATTTTCTTTCATAGTGTTTACACTTAAAGTTCGGCTATTTGATGCACTCATATTTGGCCATTATGGCAAATAAATATCGGTTACGTAATAGACAAATATTTGATTGATCACCTGAGCATTAATGTTTGGTTATGCGGACTAAAATTTGGCCGGCGCCTATACCCGATTTTCAGCTATAAGGTCAGATATAATTGGATATTCCAGAACTTTGGTAATAGTTTCCTATACGAGGATGGAAACGGAAAATTCATGTAGTTGTTTTCTAAGGTAATTACAATATAAATAAAACAAAAGTCCAAAAAGAGAATGTTTTTTAAAGAAAGAAAACAAGAATGAGAAAGCCAAAATAATATAATACAATAAATATAAAGCAACATTAACCCAATCAAGCGAATTATTTTTAATCATCACGATCACTATCATTACCCTTCTCTTTATCGTTAATACAAGTAGCAATTGTTTTATCACCCCTTTCACTATTACTATTCTGAATGGTGGTAGTAGTATCAGTAGTAGTGATTGCTGAAATCTGGGAATTTTCAACATCATTAACAAGTGCTTTTTCAATTCCATCAATTAAATCTTCAATATTATTTGATTTTATACCAGATATTGAAATTAATTTTTTATAATTATTAATTTTTTCACCAATACCACCAGAAATTGAATATAAATTAATAATTTCTTGAATATGTTTGAATCTTTCTAATTGTAATTTTGATAATTCAATAGCAAGTTTTAATTTTTCTAAATATTTTTCTTCCTTTTTATTTGAATTTAAATTTGGGTTTGAATCTTCTTCTTCTTCTTTATCTTCTTCTAAACTTGTAATTTTTTTCTCTTCTTCTTCAACTAATTTTGCTATACTAAGAGCTTGATTTCTTTCAATTTTATTAGTAATATCTTTAATTAATTCATCTTTTTTAATAGTTGCTTTACTAATTTTTTCAGTTAATAATTTTATACTACCATGTTGTAATTCATTTTGTGTTACCTCACTTTTAACTTGTGAAATTTCTTTATTTAAATGATTTAATAAATCCTGAACTTGTAAAACATCAGCTTCTTTTTGTTTTAATGAATCGTCATATAAATTCGCTAGTGTTTCTAAATTATCAAATATTAATGGTGCAATACGTTGAGTTGCTTGAATAGCAGCTTCTGAAAAATGTGGTTTTGGAAAGTATTGTGGTAAATCAGGTTGATATTGATTAGAATTTGGTGTTGTTGTAATATTATTATTCATATTGCCATTTCTGTTGACAAAAGAAGAATCTACAGTTATTGCTGCTGGTGTATCAACATATTTACGACGAGGTTTCGTCCTTTTCTCTGGTTTAAGGTTAAATGTTAATGTTCCAGGTATTAATTGATCTTTACTTTCTCTCATTGTATCCCGTGGATATAATTGTAAACTTTGTGCTGAAGGAGGAAGCATACTGGTATTAGTTTGTGATTTTCGATTAATACTATTACTAGTACAATTCCCATCATTGTATAAATAATCTTCAACCGTTTCTTTATTTTTATTGTAAATATCAGTTTTTGCTCCATAATTTATTAAAACTTTTGAACATTTCTTAGCACCATTTCTACTCATTATATGAAGGGCAGTATCACCATTAATATCTTGTTCATTTAATAATCCATTAATTATTGGGCCAGAACAAAATTCAGTTAACTTACCCAATATAATTTCTAAATAATATCTTGCAGCTGGTAATCTCGATTTCATATCAGTGGTTAAAGCAATTTGATGAATTATTGTCCATTTATGTGATATTTCAATATCTAATATTGAATCTCTCAGAATATCAACAACTTTTGGAAATGTTCTTTTATCAAAACAATTTGTAAAAATTATACTTCTCATTAATGGAGTTTGACCAACTTTATTTAAAACATGAATATTTGCACCTGAATTTAATAAAATTTCAATAATTTTTAATTTACCCATTGAACAAGCCCAATGAAATGGAGTATGACCTTCTTCATCAATTGGCTTATTTGTATCAAAAGATGATGGAGGCCGCGTTAGAAATTCTGGAATGGCATCACTATCTGCTGACATGAAATAATCCAATAATTTATTACTATATTCAATTCCAGGGTCGTAACTATGTTGATCTTGTGAACCATTTAATATACTTGTTGTTGATGTGTTGTAGAAACTAGATTCTTGTTGTTGATATCCACTTCGTGAGTAACTTAAACTATGAGAGTGGGAGGGAAATTGAGGAGATTGATTAACTACGTTTCCAATTCTTTGTCGGATAGTACTACCGCTTGTACTTCCATTATGCTTATCAATTGACGGGGTGTCTAAATCACTATCGGATAAAAAGTCACTTGGCGATGAAGAGCGTACTGATAATGCATCCGAGTTATCAGCATCTGTTGCTACATCCTGCTGAAAACTCTCATGAGATTTTCTTGTCGGTTTGCCTTCAAAACTATCATCATGTTGTGATTTGAAGTGATGATCATTACCATCATCGTTATAATTTTCATCCTCTTCATATTCATCATTTGAATGGGTTATACGCCCTTTTAATTTTCTTTTCTTCGTTTGGGGCTTTTTAACTGTATTACTTGATCGCGGTCGTCCTCTTCCCCTTTTGGCAATTGGAGTTGGAACATCGGTTAGAACATCTGGTGTACCTGTAGTTTTGGATCGTTTAGCAGAATAGTCGAGATTATTACCACTAGCAATAGAATTGGCTCGGCTTAGATTTAAGCTCTTTGCTTTTAGAGCGGCTGCAGCTTTCCTTTTTGCACTTTTTGTTGATTCTGTGTATTTGCTATGATCAATTTCACCTAAAATTGGTAATAAATCATCATAAACATCAAAATCTTTCGCCAATTCCAATGCTTTCTCTAATGGAACCCAAGTTCCTTGATATTTACCATAACCACCTTGAATTTTTTCATGAACACCAGTTTGAACTTGTTTTTCTAAAATTCTTGTTCTTTGGGCTTTTGGAAAATTTGCAACTTTTAAAATATGTGTTGCGTTAACCCAATCATCATTTTTCCGACGCATTACTCCTACACCTTTTCCCATAAATTCATAAACTTGAATTCCTGAATATGTTGATAATGTTAAATCGACCATTTTTGTAATTTTAAAGAGGGTATATATCATATAACAGTATTAAACATTCAAAAAATGTATATTAATAATACTTTTTGAAGATTGAAAAGTAACTAATAATGAATAAGTATGGTTAGATTTAGAATCCAAGTGTTCTTGTCGACAACGCTACGTTCCAGGAATTCGAAGGGCTTTCAATATAACATATCCAACAACCATAGAGTAACTTATATCTCACGTACAGTTATAGAAAACTGAAATGACTTCACCACTTTATATAGGTTTAGACTCCGAATGTTGTTTCTTTAATGGTTATCCTTCCAAACTCCCAAACATAACCTCTCAGGTGGACACATACCTCTCAAAACTCCTAAATCGCGTAGTTCTTCCTTATTTCGGCTCCTTCCGTGATAACAAAAATATAATAATTTTTTATTCCTTTAAAAGCCAGGACAAATAAATGATATATCTATCTCTTCTTTAGGCCTTTCACAATTGAATGAGGAAAAAGTCGCGAAAATAAAAAACCAATTGACCGATTACCCGGATCCTGACACGCGTAAAATAATAAAATATTAACGCGTCACGCGTCATGCATGTTATTAGACTATCTTAGGCTATTAATCACATTAAGACGACACGAACGCGTACGAAATGTAATTGATTTCATAGATCTATGTTGAAAATGCAATTGAGAGTATAAAATCTTCAAGATGTCATTTGACCCCATAAAATCAAGCTAGAGCCATTGGCTGTAAAAATCAACTCTACAATAGCTTAATTTGAACAAAATTATTATAGCGTAAAAAAAATACCACATTGAATACAGCTGGAGTTATATTACCTATATCACTTCGCAGCCATAAATTAAAAAATGTGTATAGGATGTGAATTAATTTAAATAAGACATTAAGAAGAATGCTCTCGAACCCAAGATAAGGAAAAACACTGAAGTGTTGTGGGTAATATTTGCAATGTGAGGTCTAGAAGATTAATGGGACTCATGATAGATTTCGCGATATCCAGCAATTTTCCAGCTTCTAGGAGTCTAGGACTAGTTAATTTAACAACGAAGTTAAAGTATCGATCTTGTAAAATTGAATCAGCGACTACTGAGCTTGCCGCGTGGGGTCCAATGATAGAAAATTACGTAAGTATATTTGGTACGGCGTTTGTGCAGTGATCGTATATTAGGAATTATTTAATTGCAATATTGAATTATCAACAGGAAGCTAACGTTACCATGTATTTCTATGATTATATAAACACCTGTATTTAAATGAAACACCTTCAGATTACCATCTGCTTAAAACTCCCAATTGACTGCAACATTAGACTATAATCAAGCCCACAAAATTGGTGTTAGATTCTGGTCACGTCAAATTATAGTGATGTTTTAATATATTCATTGCTCATGAATATCATTATACCAGTGTTTCTATTTACCTTACAAATAGTACGTATAATATCTATTGCTAAGGCTATATACCCATCTCGATTTAAAAATAATGTAACCAAACGTAAAAATGTATCCGATCATCATTCAATCCAAATTCCCCTGAGTATACCATCAAAACCCTGTTGGAACAAGTTTACATTCCGCGGCCGGTGATAGTTTGCCACCACTAATATTAGTATGAAGATTAATATACCATTGGTGCCTCACGAATGATCGCAATGGTTTACAACATGCACCACTATTGTTTACACTTAATCATGATATTTTCAATTGTAATTCCAACTGGTCATGAATATATCACTATATTTAGATTAAACAATACCACGATGAATCCTACATCTCTCTATCTAGTTATTGGCATAGACGTATACCACAGCTTGAAATTTATGGGCAATTGCAACATAGGGTATAAATACATACAGGTAATTATCTGTTTCAATTACTAATTATAACCTTACATAGAAAATAAACCAACGTATAAGTGGTACTACTAATTGTAATTGCTCGCACACTGTATGTCAAATAGGTATATGAGTAAACAAATTAAATACAACAATTGCTAATATCATATCCATAGAGGCCTATAGCCTATAGCTAGCTTACTAATTAATATACCCTTAAGCGCTTACATGTAGCTACATGTATATTACAACATGGCACTTTCAAAGGATGGGTTAACGATAATAATGTTAATGATATATTGATTTAATTTAAATTATATTAATTTTATTCCTGCGTATACAATTTGTGTACATAATGATATTTGACAACCTTTTGTTCTTATATAATTATAATTATAATCAATTTTGTTGAGAATATATATAAACTTATAGAATAAAATATATATAATATAGAAGCCGTTCAAGCCGTTGTCTCAGTCAAATAAATAATACCAGCATATGTATATGAAACCTTTAATATTATGATAATAACAAGAAAAAAAGTGCGATGCTTCCGATCGTAGTATGTGATATAATTATGAATCTAGTGATGTGTCTACAGTGACTCTACACTGTCTAGTTCTTGCTGTATAAACTTATAATGTAGATGTCTTCCATGGTGCGTGGGGAGGATATAATGAGAACTGTATATAGCAATAAAATTATGAGATCACTTATAATATATATATAATTATAAAGAATTCGAACCTTGTGTCACCTTTTTTGATTTCAATTTCAAGTACATTTACTACAGTTGTATCCTGTATTAGATAACGTTAACTTAAATAGCTACAGCACTATATATACTATGCTAATTACAAGTTTAAGAATTACCTAGCCTTGCAATTGAATTTAGGTTGGTCATGAATATTTTAACACTCATATGTAATCATTAAGGTTTTAAAATTTATATCGATAATCCGATTCAATATCCGTGTATATATTAATTTATATAATATACAGTTGTATTCCGATTGCAATTAGTAATAATCCAGTTAATGATTACCCTGTTTAATTGTGACATGTTTTCATTTTCTATTGACTGCCATTAATAATGCTTAACTACGAGTCTACGGCTCCGTATACGGGACGGGGGATATATTAATTGCAATTGGCCATGGTTGAACAACTTGAACTTAACCAATTATAATTAGTAATGCAAATAATAACACACAAAACCACCAAGGATTTATATTTTGAATTTCGTCTGCTCAATTAACAATTTGGAGAAGCACTGTTAAGCAGGCTGTCTTCTTATCAATTCACCTGCAGAGAATAAGACTTGTTTGAAAACACCAAATTATGTTTTTGACATTTTCCATAATGTATCATATAAAATTTGAAAGCATCCCAAGTGGGTAACTTACCCAGATCAAACAATAATATACATAACATACAGATAACTTTAAAGATACATGTAGCCGATATATATTAATATTAATGCACTTGTAATTACATTATTACTTGTTTCGAGTTATTATTCAGCTTGTGCAATATTTATGCACTCTGCCCTGCATTTTTTGTAGGCATATCTCATATTTTTTATCCAATTTCAATTGCAATCCCAAAATATGAATCTTGCTGCCAAGAAACACAGAAAAGTTATTCTTTGTTCTAATGCAAATTTCCGTCTTTATCTAGCATTACTCTTACATAGTTGGAACTTATGTAATGATAATAATGATATAGCAGTTTTATAATTGGAGAATAGATTGTATTTCATGGCTTGTAATTTGTAACGTTAACTACTATGCACATCTGGTAGGAGATGAGTAACTGATGTCGATAGGTCATACGCATGTAATAGTGATGTGATTTTTTCCGTGTGTTTGAGAATGCGTATGGTCACCTTCACTCAACCGTTGAAGAATAGTTTGGTTACAATTAAGATTGTAGTCGAAGAAACAGATTGCAAACTGTACAGAATTACTTAGGGTAAACTACATATCGACCCGTCCAAGCTTTACTAATTATTGATTTGCCGTTATCACAATATAAATTTGTAGCATTTCATATCAGGCAGAATTTTTTGAAGTCCCCACTTTTAAATATTATGAGTCGATCCTACTACCTAAATCGTCACTCAATTATAAATTGTAATATCTATACTTATTAATGATATATTAATCATACTTTCTGATTATAAATTTATATTATTATTCTTATTCATGCATGTGCTTATGTTATTTTTATTCTTCTGTTAATAATACTTTTTATTTCACGATATAGCTATAGATCAAATATATAAGCTTATATAATATAAATGCAGCTACTGTTCTCCCCTTGGAAATAAATATATATTTTAATAAACATAATTTACTATTATGGAAATATTTTCTTTCTTACTCAATACTCCCATTTTATTACTCTGAATCTTCAATCAACGTTAACTGTTAATTCCACATTAGAAATTAGAATCCAACATATCGATACACAAGCTGTACGCAAAATATAAATCAATTACGAATATTGAAATTGAAGATCTAGATCTAGATATAACTGTATATGGGCTTTGTTTTGTTTTACAACTGTGATTGAGCTTTAAATTGCATATATATATATGATCCAACTGTAGGATTTAAGTATTCTTTGCACATATTTTTTTGCAATTGTTTCATTAAAAATATACCCGTACGTATATATGATCATTAATACTCATGTAACTCATTTCTTATAAACAGCTGACTTTCTATATAGCTTGGCCTAGCTTGGATCCGGATGTAAGCAAAAGAAAAATGCTTGTAGTTTATTCATTATCGGTATCAATTGGAAGAGCTTAAGAATAAGTAATAAGTATATATTATTATATGGTACCGGTTATGATATAATCAGACATAATATCAAGGTCAATTTATGATAGTGGTTCCCTATATTTATGGATGGCATATAATTTCCCCGGCCGCCGTATATGAGCCTTGCAATTGTTTAAAGGTTTTTAAATATGTGTAAAGAGCCATAAAATTAAATACGAAGGGCATCATACAACAACATAATAGCATAATTACATGCAGATATATAATGAACAAAATTGAACTTTAGATATAGCTAGAGTTCCGAGTAATTTATAAAAAGTTAGGAAAATATTTGTAGTGTTTTTTTGAATCATCTCATCATTTTTATAATTACAAGAATAAGAAAAGTTTATAAATTAATATTTTTTGGTTTCTAATTAAAGTGCCTGAACAAAAGTTTTAATAATCCTTCAATTTTATGCTTCTTTCTGTGGCCCGCCGATATTATTGGTCAAGTATTCCTTCAATATTGTCATTAATACATATGCGCATATGCATATACGTATACTGTTTTCAACTTATATTTCCGGATCCAGACAAACTTTAGAACTTTGTAATATATGATCACCCCCAGGCTTTATATCTATACTTATAGTTGATAGTAGTACTAGTTATGTTATATTGACAGAAAATTGAAGACAATCTATTTTGAAGCTAGAATTTATAATATATATAAGATCTTACAAAAAGTTATGTTTTTCGGGCTACATCTCCGAGACAAATAGCTTATGTATATTCTAACATATTATAGCATATTTTATGCTGGAGGACCGAATGGCATTAATATTTTGAACTTTTTGACACCAATAGATCTATTATATTTATTTATGGGCAACAAACAAAAAGCATTGTTGCAATTTTGATCCTTTTAAACAATATTATATGTAAACAATGTCATCGTTGTCATCTAGATGCATAACCTTAAAGTTTTAATTATATAAAGAGTGTAATATTAATTGCCACTGAGATGTTTAATAGAACTGACGTGACGGGATATATACCAGAATTAGGTTCACATAGTTGGGATATTTAAGAAGATAAATTTCCAGGAAAGTTTTCGAATTGTAATATGGTATTATGGTTGTGAGTTCCACTCTTGTCTGATTTATAACCATATATAATACTCGAAAATCAAAATGTCATCTAAATCTCAAAATCCTTTATTCAAGAAATCAAGCTCCATTACAACTGGTAGTTCATCTACCCCAAAATCACATTCAAAAGAAAGTCAGGATCTGAAGAATCATAAATCCTCTCAGGATAAGGAAAATCCCCACCAATTTATGTCATTTGGTATTGAAATGTTTTCAAAATTAGGCCCAGGTTCAAATAAAAGTTGTTAAATTCTTCCTAAATATAATACTAATATTAATTTCTGCTATACCTAGAACTGATAATTAAACACAGAAATTTTATTAATTAAAAATTAATTATAAGGGCATATATAATAGCTAGCTCCTAACTTCTTCAACTTATTTATTCATTGAGAAAATTCACTTGCATACATACAAACTTTTTTGAATGTACGATCGCAAGTACTAATAATGATATCGATGCTTTGGAAATATATTAATGAGGACATATCTATAGCATATTCATATTTAGCGATAATTATACATCTGCATATTACATTGTTTCAACGGTATTTCTTTCTTTTGTCATAATAAATGTTGTATATATAAACATCTATAGTATATGTAAGATCTTATAAGATATTGTTAAAAGAAGGCAACCAGAATTAATCAAATATACACATCTATAAATTATATAATTGTAAGAGGTTCCACCATGTTAGTTAAATTATAACTATAACTTCATAGCTATATATAGTATTGATGCCTCTCTAATATTAATATGCTACTTGCCTCAAGCTCACCAAATGTTATGCAAGTGAATGTATTTTCCTTCTCATCATCATATTATTTCTTATTTTAATTTAAAATTATTTAATTTGAAATTGCAATAGATTAAATAGATTGATCAACCATTCCTTTTTTCGATTGCTATTTATAATTAGCGCTGGTAAATTCCTAGTATTATCTTCAAGCTTTTAATTAAAACATTCACGTATAACTACTTTCTCGTCATATAATATATGGTAAGTCACATACACATACCAACCACGAGTTCATCAGACATTTAATGCTTGTACAATTTTAAAAAAAAAGCTACCAAATTCTTCTGTGTGTCATCTGAATGTACTCTTTATAGACAACGAATGGTTCTCCTAGATTCTAAAAAATATCTTTTTTTTTTTAGTTTGTGTTTTTTATGGTGCATATCTTCTCGCGGTTGGTACGTAAACCTATATGAGCGCTAGCTATAGCTGGTCGATTACGATTAACTGCAAATCACCCTCCTTCTAGCCATAGTCAGTCAGACTCTTTTAATTAATATTAGTTCTCCAACAACCCTGCTAACAAAAATTAAATATAGCATCTTAACGAACCGAGTTATAAGCTTACATTTTGTTAACATTGTTACGGGCTATCTGCGGCATTATATCCACCACTACTGATCATGATATCACTTTTTTTATACCTTATCCCTTTTATATAAGTGACAAGTAACCGAAGGTTAAATCGCGAATGTCACGGTGACTTGAGTATAAATAGTTTGTGTTCCAGCAATTCTTGACACGTAGTCTCTTCTAGAATATAACTTATAATGATAATATTTATACGAATGAATATACTTTTAGAGTAGTATCCGATAAAGAAGTATTTGTTTAATCAAATTTTATAATGTCAGATAGGATAACTGCAAAACCTTTGGTGCCCTGAATTGAATCATTGAATGTGTTAGAGGAGATCAATATCAAGATTAACGACCTGAACAATAAGTGTGACAGAGTCCTGGAAGTATTATAAAAACTTGAAATGGATAGAGATGGTGTGAAAGATCAAGAAGTTTTTTCATGAAAAAGGAACAACTCAAAACTCATTTTATGACAATATTATAAGTTATATAGAATGAATTGATTCACAACTGTGCCCATATACCACACAAAAGCTAAAATATTTCTTAAAATTTAACAAAATTATACTGTCTATATAAAATTTACAAAAGGCTCATAAACAAATTATAGAGTGGTTGACCGATTTTGTGGAAGAATATTCGCTTTTCTCTTCTCTCATGTAAATGAGAATGGGTGGATATGTTTGAATTATTTAGGCGCTAAACTTCATAGATGTTCCAAAGCAACATAAACACCAAATACACAGGAAAACTTGAATGTACCATCTTCTAGAGTTAATTGAAGTGTGAGGGGGATTTTCATATTTTAAATCATTAGCAGAAATTGTATGTTATATGGGTATATAAGTTATAGTGTTTAGAGTAAATATAATAAAAAATATTTTTAAATATCTAAAATTGTGTTCAGACTATTATTAATATAGGCCTAATAACTTATTAATTAAAATCATTCATCTAATTTTCTTTTATATCTTAAGCTTCTTTATTTGTAACACAATAAGATCTCAATCACATCACTATTGTTACATATAATTAACAATACACAAGAAGGTAAAATTTTCCACCACTCCAATTTCTATATTCGTCTAGGCTGCCTTATCTATTATGTACATGTTTGCTAATTGTTATTTCATTAGATTACCACAATCTATCAATTTAGAATACTTGACACAGAAACAATCAATGGTGAAACCCCGGTACTCAAAGCATTCAAGAAGAGAAACTTCACATGTTCCAGTGCATCAAGTATCCGGACAGACTGATGAAGAGCATGACAATAATAAGCAACTATATAGTGACCATGGACTTGGTAATCATTCTCAACCTAGAAGTCAAAATAGCCAAGTACGTTCTTATAATGCTCTAGGTTTATTACCCGCCATACCCACAAATACCCCATTTACTATTTTATCAGACAGTCAAACACCTCCAGATCCGAATGGTTCGACTCAGTCATCTCAACCTACCCAATACTCTACTACTGGCTATCTAATACCTATTCATCAATTAACTGAAGAACAAAAACAACATACACAGCAACCAGTTCAGCATGCGAATCAATCAGCTCAATATGGGCAACAACAAGTTCAATATGTGGAAGGACAAAATCAATACATGAATCAAGCTCCTGAAAATCCATATTTTCAGCATACGCAACAAACAAATCTGATGATTTATCATCAAGGACAATATGCTTACCAAGCTCTTGTAAATCCATATTTTCAGCGTCATCAACAAATGAATCAGATGTTTTATCATCAAGAACAACCGACCACACTAAACCAAAGATCAAACCGTTGTCAAAAGTGTCAGAATTGTCAAGATTGTTTGCATATTCTTGAGACAGAAAGAGGAAAATCAGAAACACAATCAACTTCGGTAAGATCTTTGGCTTCTCATCTAACTGATCATAAAGAAAGAAGCTTAAGAGGTGACAATTTCTATCTACCTTGTGTACAATGTACAAAAGCAGGAAAGGAATGTAATCGACAAATCCCAAATTGTAAGAATTGTTCAAAATCAAAGGATATCTGTTCTTATAATAATCTTACAAAAAATCAAATTGATTCAATTAAGGCTCAAAAGCCATAACAATAAAAGGAAGAAGAAATTTTCAATCTAATGCTATAGACTTCCAATAATCATGAACAAACATCCACTTCAAATTCCCATGATGTACATTAATATTCCGAGACAAGCACCAGGGCTATAGCTAGTTCTTATACCCTTATATAATTTAAATCAATTGATAATCGAGAAAAGTATAAGGATTTTAATATGAACTTATAGTTCTTGGCCACAATAGTCTAATAGTTAAGGTCAATACCCCCAATTTAGAAAATCTATTTTCCAGCATAATTCAATAGAGAACTTAATATCATAATGTGGTGGTCCAATTATAATTGAGATAATCTAGTTAGCCATTAATATTGCGACTGTAACGCGGTTGGTTAGTGGGATAATATATTTTTTCTAGCCTTTAAGTAAAACGTAAGAAACAAGTTCTACATCCATTTTAGATCTTTTAAACTTTTTTTAACTTTACATGTCAGGTAGGAGGAAATCCTATTATACAATATTTTCAAACATCGGACAGTTGAAGGACTAATTATTCGGACACTTGATCACACTAAAGCTCTAAATATTCGGATACATTTATCCGACCCGAGTAGATAAATGACCTGCTGAATATAGAGGTGTTTACTAAGATATTTAATAGGAAACCCCGAAAGACCAAGTGTCCGATTTTTCTAACTTTTCATATATTTTCCAATAACTAGAAACTATGTAAATTCTGAGGAAATCTCTACTATATATAGTGAAATAAAAACCTCTCTTTCTATTCTTCTTATTTTTGTGTATTCTTGCCACTCTTCTTTCTTCTCTTATGAACCTAGACCACCTTAAAAGTAATTTTTTTTTTTTTTAGATATTTTTTACTTTTTCAAGTTTTTAGATATTAGAATCCCCCAATCAATCTCATTTAATATTTGTGGTGGTGTCCTTGCAAATATATATTTTTTCTTAGCTCTAGTGCCTTTTTGATAAAAGCCCCATTTTTTTCTATATGGTTATCTTTTGGATTTATGATCAATAATTTGATCCCAATTCTATCGCTTCCTAACATCAACTTCTTTAGTATTCTTATGGTTGAGCAATCTTCACATAGATGTAATATGTCGTCTTTACCTTGTATTTATATTCTGAGTGAGAGTATTAACAGGAGAGCACTTCATAAATTGAAATAAAAACCCAGCGGACTTAGCTCAGTTGGGAGAGCGTCAGACTGAAGATCTGAAGGTCCTGTGTTCGATCCACAGAGTTCGCATTTTTTTTATTTGAAATTTGAAATTTGAAATTCACACCTTACTCCTAATTGGAAAACTAGATTGAAAGATATCAAGGAACAACTAGATAAGGTGTTCATCGATCTGATTATTTATAGCCGCCTCTAATTCAAAAAGCTGTGAGAGAAAAGCTAATTAATTCAAAATTATCGATTAGTATTGAAACACTCCACCGACCAGAGACACAAGGCGAATTGATCTCACAAAACATTTCGAGGGTATTCATTCATCACGGGTTTTAGACTTGCTACAAAACAATAGTGAATCATTTCCAATCTATATTAGGGCTTTACTTCAACATAAATGTGATACTAGAAGCAAAAAATATTGCAAACATTACCAGTCCCCAAGGTCTTATGAATATTACTGGCTCCATCCTCTATGTGGATATAACATACAAGAAGATAGTGGTGAAGGCGAGATTACAATTAAGTCAAAAACTCTCCTACACCAAATCAAATAAGATAAAAAAAAAATACTTACAATCTCGAAATAACAAAGACAAAAATATTACATAAAATCACCACTTTCATCCCATCACTTGATGAATACACAGCTTATGAGGTGGTATCCCAATCTTCTCCTTTAGAATGTATCAATAATATTACAACTCATGATGATAAACCAATAGAAATCGGAGCGTTCAGAAAAGCGGCATCAAGATACTATCAGCAAAAGGATGATCAACCGATCATTCCTAATTGGCCAACTAGACAAATCAAAGAACGCACACAGGACTGGAAAGAATGGTGGCTGCTCTGATCAATAGGAAAGAACCAGGGTCAGTAGATTTTATTCATAGACTAAATCTCCGACACTACACACATCACTGGAGTCTTACCTCAAGTGATCATAAAAATGGTAATATGAATAAGTGTATTCTTTGCCTACAACCAATGATCGAAACAGAAGATCATGTTTTCAATAATTGTCAAACAAAAACAACAATTTTCTTATACTTCTTAGGTAAAGATATAAGTTTGGATGACTTAACATGCCCAATTTACAAACATAAAATAATTCAAAATATAAGCCTAATTTCAGAGATTTTATGGCAGATGCGAGTAAACAGAAGATTCAACTCATACGATCTCAAAATAGAGTCAGATGCTATTGTTCATTTAGCTACACTTTTAAATAATTCTATACTTACGTTATAACCTTTTTATAGATTTTTATAATTTATAATAAAATGATAAAGTAAAAAAAAAAAAAAACACTCGGGCTCTCCGTAGCCCAACATCTCTATAAATGGAAAAAAATATCAACTTAATGGTTGATCCTCATTCTAATATACGAGTATTCCCCAGATTTTAATAGGGATACCTGAAAATATAAATTGAAAAGGAACGCTTATTTACTACGCGTTGTATTCCGAGATCGAGAAAGCCAATGATTAAAATTTGTTAAATTTTGTTGTCAACAGCTCATGCTAAGTTCTACACTTATGGAGAACAAGTGTTGAAGAATTAACTGTTTATAGCTATAGAATGAGATTAGGACACTCAACAACTCGGAGGTAAGTAGCTAAACAATAAGATGAGATGAGATAAAATCGTTGATTATCAGCAATTTTAATCGGTACCAAATCAAACTTGAGGTTGTTATTCAGCTTTCTAATTACATATTTGTTTAACTAGCTTGTATATTTATATGTATATGTACTCAAAATGATAATTTCGTTGATACACTTTATAATTTATACCGGTTTTAGATTTACCCTGCATAATGTTAAATAATATTGTCATATATGGCATAAATCATTTTATAATATATATTTCATGAATTTATAACTTATTACTAATTTATTTATCTTCGTTTATCTATATGTAATTTAGACATTGCTTCATCTATAATTCCTGATCCAAAAAATCCTTTTCGACTTTTAAATTTATATGATGATGAAAATGAAGAAGAATCATCTTTTATTTTATTTCCTTTATTTTCTCTTAATGTCTTTGGGAAAGTAAATGATTTAACAGGTGATCGTGATCGTGACCGGGATTTTGGATTATTTAGTATATCAATGCTTTCACGACCACCTCGTTGTTGTGAATCACGATCATAGTTAGAAAACGTCGGTATTATGGGTGATGAATAACGTGAATTTCGACTTCTACCTGTTATAGGTACTTGACTCACAGTAGATGATGTGCTTCTGTTTCTTTCATGATCTATCCGAGGGTAAGTAACCGTACTTACTGTAACATTTGAATTTGATGATGATCGTGATGTGGTAGTATCAGGGGAATTTATTACATTAACAAAAGTATCATGAATAGGAGAATAACGTCTACCCACAGGATAAATATTTGATGAAGTTAATGTCAATGGAATTGGGGTTGGGGTTGGTAGTTGTTTCTTAATAGGATATTCAGTTGCTGGTGTTATAGGTGGTCGAGGAAATACATTTCCCTTTTGATAATCGAGATTGATATTCGAACCTTGATAAGTATTGCCTCGAGTCGAGGGGGTTTGAGATTCTACAGTTGGTGGTGTTCTGTTCTTTGATAAAGTAGTAGAGGTTGAAAAATTGGAATCTGACGTTAAAACAGAAGACATTGATGATATCGATGACGGTATATGTCCGTGATTATAACCATTTTTATTGTTGCTGTTGTTGTTACCTTGGTTGGAATATGGAACGTTTGAATAACTATTATTTTGTTGTTTATATAAAGAAGAATCATGAGTATTATTTGTATCTACATTTGCAGCTGAATCAGAATTAGAATATGATCTTGTAGTTAATCTTTTTGGCATAGATATTCTAGATAATGGATTAGATTCTGAAGCATTTCCATTTTGTGATTGATATTTATTAACATTTGAATCTGATTCTGATCTTGAGCTCCGAATATTTATCTGTGATATTGGAGTTACTGGAGTTGCAGGTGGCGAAGATATCCTCCTTTTATAAGTATTTTGATTTTGATTTTGGTTTTGATGTTGATGTTGAGGCTGAGTTTGAATTTGTTGTTGATGATCTATTGAAGTTTCCGATTCATTGAAAGATACTGGACTTTCAGAACCAAAAGGTTCATCCTTTTCCAATATCGGACTACTAACATTAAACCCTTTATTTAAATTCACAGAAGATGAAGAAGATCTAATAGAATGAGATTGTACCGGAGAATGATTCAAATACACTGATGTATCCGAAGAGCTATTATAATTTAGTGCTCTTGATGGAGAACTAACACCAGTACTATAACTCCTTTGCTTAGCTCCAATAGTTACAATAGCTGATTTTTTAGTGATTGCCTGAGGTGAAGAGGTCGGTGTAGATGATGGAGATGATGCCGACCGAGTTCTAGCTGTTTCACTTGTAAACGTTCCATTTCGTGTTGAACTATTACCAGTAGATTTATTGATACTTGTAAAACTTGGGAAATTAGGAAAATTAGGAGTTGATGGAGTTTGTGACATGTTACTATTGTTATTGTTTGTAATTGAAGAAGGTTTTATTGGTGATATATTAACTGCGCTTAAACCATTAGTACTATTATCAGAAGCAACAGGAAGATTAGTTGTTTCAAAAGAATGAACTGATATATTTGGTGATTCATTATTATTCCAATATTTGAAATCGGGTATACTATCATTTCGCAATGAAGATTTTCGAGAATTACCTAAAGAAGATAAAAAAGTCCTTGAATTTTGTAAAGATTCTGAATAATCTTCTTTTAAAAAACTATAATCACTGTCAATAGAAATATTTCTTTTACTTCTTCTTTCAAATCCATTTATATTAAATGTTGTTGTACTTGAAGTTGTTAATCGTTTTGCTTCATTTCTTTCTTTAATTAATGCTTTTATATATTGAACAACTTCATCAGTTTTAGCAACATCAATAGGTTTAAAATGTCTATTATTTAAAACATCAGTTTTTGCATCATTATTGATTAACATTTTTAAACATTTCTTTTGTCCATACATGCTAGCTAAATGAAGTGGGGTATCACCATTATGATCCATTATATTTAGTTCCGCACCAACATGTATACATAGACTCATTGCTTCATCATTATTATTGATGACAGCTTCTATTAATGGAGTATGAAATTGATCATTTTGAAATTCTAAAGATTTCGAAGAATGCTGGATTAAGAAATGCATGGTTTGTTGATGGTTCTGTTGAGCAGCCAAATGAACAGGTGTATTTCGATGAAAATCAACCGATATTTCATTTTTATCATGACCTAATGAAACCAAATATACCTAAAATATCAAGAAATATAATTAATATATCAGATACTTGGAGAATAAATGTTTTTAAACTATAACTCTTGAACTTACACATATTAAATAATGTCCGTAATATCCAGCATAATGTAAAGAAGACCAACCATTTGAAGGATCTGTATTTCTTAAAAGTTCAGGAAATCGTCTTAATAATCTTTTAACTACTAATAAATTATCTTCTTTTATGGCTTTTCGGAGTCTCACCGATGGATCCAGCATTTTTTAAAATACACCGAGATTAAAAGACACAAAATGTTAAAAACAATATAAAACGTACAACATTACACCTAAACTACATTTTCCAAGTAATCTTAATAATATTTGATATATTTCTTTCTTGTGTATATAAAAATATATATGGGATAAATAAATTATGCAGTAACCATATTCCTGTTTTATTTGTGATGTTTTGTTACAAAGTTCGTATTGTAGATAAATCATTCCTTCTATTATCTTAATTTTCAAGTTTTGTATGTATCGGTGACTACATTTATCATTAATGAGCAGCGTGCTCCTCAGCATGTTCAGCATGTTCAGCATGTCCACCATGATCCCCATGATCCCCATGGAGTTCCCATGGTTTTTTATAACCCTAAAATATATCAATTAGTCAATTATTCAAAAACAGTTAATTGAAACAATAGAAAAGAAAATATACTTACAAACATCACAGGACCATCTTCTTTTATTCTGTAAAAGATCCAAAACCACATAGTTGCACCAAGTACTTTAGACATATATCTGTGAAAGGCAGGAACATGGGGCATTGCAACATCAGCATGAGCAGTATACTTTGGGGCATGATGCCCTGCACTCATTAATAATCTGGTGAACCTCATTGATTGTTAAATATTCGTGATGGTGGATGGTTGGTGTTGGAACAAAACCAATCACAGGGCTTACAAAATAACTGTGAACACCCTGCGTATATTTCAGCACAGTACAAGAAATCTACAGGCTGCTATTTCGCACTGTGGTGATACTAAATAATTGGTAATGAAAGAGTAGAATATTAATGGTATCTGGCTAGCTAGGTTAATTAGTAAATTTTCGCCATACTATAGGAACATTTTAGTCATCTTCGTATGCATATTTTCGGATTCCATGTTTTTAATAATTAGTTTTCAGGGTATTCAGTTATTCGATATATGTCTTAGTCGATTTCGCCATATGGATGGGATACATTTAGTCATCGTATGCAAATATGCGAAATAATCCCTTATAATTACTAGTATTTTACTACTGTCGAAATAATTATGTAGCCAAGTTTTTAATAAAAAGAGGAGTAAATGTAGACATTGTAGAGGCCACGGGATTTGGTTCTTCACTGTTTATTTTTCTAACTACACAACTTTGACTGTGGTATTTTGTATACTCGTCTTTATATTTACTTTCTATTTTCTAGTGAATAATTACTATTAAGACATTTGCTTTATCTTTATCGTATGACGAAATAAATATAACGCAAAACATAACTTTGATAGGCCATTTTTAGCACCCACATGGTCCATTTATAGCTAGTTTTTCTATCCTAGACGGCATAAAACAATAATATTACAAATGGAAATGACTCCGAAAACCATGGAAATTTGGAAAACTAGTTATAAAGTATTTCACATGTCGATTTGATTGCAATTGCATATATTCACATGGAATTTGAACTAATTATCATGATCATGAATAAAAATACATGTAAATGTAATCATAATTTAATAAGGTGATTTGGAACGAAATCGCAATTGCAACTGCAACGTTAGCTTATAAATATAAGCGTTAAATACATATATTTAATGGCCTCATAAATATCTTCAATATTATCCAAAAGTGCAGGGTTCAACGTAATAATAATATAATTAACGTACTGCGATCTGATTTACTTCATCATCTGTCCCCCAACAATTTCAATAAAAAGTAAAAAGTGAAAAAATAAATGTATAAAAATGATGATTTCAATTATAATTATATTTTGATATATGGAATTATGGATTTTATTTGAAATATTAATTAATATTAATTTACTTTGATTTCTCCTAATAATTAATTGTAATTATAATTAATTGATATTGATAAATTGTTGTAAATTGTTGATGTAATAAAATGTAATATGATTCACGATCATAAAATGCATCGATATTATCATGATCATGGATAGCAGATCAATATTAACTCAATGAGTCAAGCTCGAGATCAATATTTAACAAAAGAACCAATGACAGTTTAGTTTAGTTTAGTTTAGTTTTCTATATCAATTTCCCTCATCATTTCATAAGTAGTTGGTTTAATTATCCTACCACCTCTAAGTTTTCGATCTTTTTGTGAATGATCACTTAATTTATAACCTTTCTTCTGATATAATTTTAATGCACCAATATTACTAGAAAAAACAGAAAGCATTGTGTATTTAAATTGAAATTGGGATTGAAATGGTTGTGTTATGGTTGATTGTTCTCGTTCTTGTTTTTGTTCAATGCTAGTTTTTTTGTTTAAATCATTAGAAAATTTATGAAATAGATCTAATAATGTACTTCCTAAATTTTGACCTTGAAAACCTTTTTTAATATGAATTTCATAAAGATATAAAACTGGGATATTATTTTCTTCTGTTATCATTAAACTTAGAAATGCAATGATTTGAATTTTAATTTTACTTGTATCTTTACTATTAATAATATTATTATTAAATTGTGATAGCGGTGATGATTTTGATTTTGATTCTGATCCCGATTGTGGGGTCTTAGTTTTTTGATCTTGCGATTGATTTTCATTATCATTTTTTAAAATAATATAAATTAATCCATTTTCTTTCATTTCAATTTTTTTTGATCTTTTCCAAAATTTCCCATCTCTTCTTTCATATTTATCCCCTAATCCATTTTCAATTAATTCAAAACATTTGTTAAATAAATCATTTTTAAGATCATTTATTTTATAAATTTCAAATTGAATATTGTTATTAAATCTTTTAATTATATTTAGATTAGTAATTGAATCAATTGTGAAGGTTAATTTTGCTTGTTCAATATAAAATGATAAATCATCATTCAAAATTAAAGAGGACATGTCACCATTTGTCTATAAAATTAAATTTTTATTTGTTTTTGTCTTGTGTATTAAGTTATGATTATAAAAATGTTAATAATGTGTGAAAAATATAAAGAATCAGATCCCGTGATTAAACATCAAAAAATATAACTGCGGAGATTAGCGGTAACTTTGTTTTAATTTTTCGAATAAATTAACGTTTAAAACATGATTAAATTATACAAAAATCAATAATTATAAAGAATGCAGATGTAAAGAATCTTAATCATAAATTCATAATAAAAATCAATATTCATTGTTTTTGAAACAAAATTAAATATGATTCATGGCCAAGAAAACACAAATGCTCTAAGCCAAGTCAATATGCGCAAGTTAACATCAAAATCAAAATGTTATGAGTGTTATGGATAGCCACAAAATCTAAACATTTACCATCTATAAGGTTATAAGCGGACTTATTATCACCTGAATAAGAAAGCCATATGGCAGTTATGCTTTTTAATGTTTCCATTTACTCAAATTCTCGTAAATTTAAGAAGCTTTTTAGTTTACTTGTTTTTACATATTATACAAATGTTTGAAGTTGGAAGTTTGAAGTAACTTAAAATATATATATTATGTTTTTAATATGCTTATGTCTCCATTTACTCATATCATCTTAAATGTGGTGGTTTTTATTTACTCGAATTTTCTTAAATTTAACATTTTTATTTGCTCGAATTATCTTAAAAATGTTGCAATTGTAGTTTTTTACTTTACTCACTTGATCATGACATTTTATACCATTGCAAATTAAATGTTCGAAGTTTAATAAGCTTAAATAAATTGAGTTCTATAATATTTCTAAATCAAATTAATATATAAAATAATACGTAATTATAACTAATCAGCATTTTTATTTTCATGTTCATTTAATGATTCAGAAAATTCTTCAGTTGGTGGTTCAGCCAAAGGAGTTAACCTAAATAAGTGTCTCTTTTCATCCAAATAATTATAATTTAAAACAACACTATGTAAAACTCTTCTATTATCCCAAACAACAACACTACCAGGTTGCCATTTAATTCTAACTTGTAAATCTAATGAATTTTCTAAAATTCCGTATAAGAAATTTAAAACATTTGTTGATTCTTCATCTTTAAAACCAACAATTTCTCTAGTAAATGTCCTATTAATATAAATTGATTTYTTYTTWGTAACTGGATGAGTTCTAATTAATGGATGAATTGAATCTGRAAKTTCATTTCTTAATGGTAAATTWTKTTTTTYAAAWWYTTSAAAAAMWTCACCTGAATGACGAACTTTTAAMCCTTCYAAWGTTTTTTTATAATTATCAGATAATCTATCATAAGCACCTTGAGMATCAGAAAATGCAGTATCACCACCATCAGTTGGACCTTGTAAATGAATTAAAAAAGTTGTACCAGCAGGTTGTGGTTCAAAACTAATATCTGAATGCCAACCATTTGTACTTAATTTTGYATTATTAACTAATGATTTTYTAAAACCWTTTAYAYCATKAAYAACWRTTATWTCAGGATGATYTTTTGGTRATCCAMCTGCTGGATGAATATGACCAGGACCAAAATAATTTCCAAATTTAATTGCTTCATCAATTGATAAATCTTTAAAATCTTGATTTCTAAAAACTGCAACTCCACGTTGCGCAATAAATAATGCTAATTCATTTTTACCATCATCTGATAATTTTGACAATTGAATACCTGTAATTTCACTACCAAAATTATGACTTAATTTTTCATGTTTAAAATTTGCAGTTTCAGGAAATAAATTTGGAAATGATGGATTTGCTTTTAATCCTTTATCAACATGATTAAAACGTGGATTTTCTAAAGTTTGACCAATTTTCCATTCTGGTAAATATTGAGGATATTTATAAACTAACTCATCTTGTTTTGTTAAACCAATTGTTTCATTATCATCTTTTAAAATTAAACCATTTGGAAATGGACCTTTATTAATTGAAAGTTCTGATAAATCTAAATTTAAATCAACTGCATTTGAATTTGAATTTGAATTTGAATTTGAATTTGAATTTGAAGATGGCATTTTTATTTAAAATTTAAATAGATCAGTCTTGTTCAATTATAGTCAAGATTATAATGATAATTAAAAAATTGATATAAATCTCCCAGAATTCCTGATCTTTTATAATTTTAGAAGTATCAATGAATTATAACGATGGCATTATTAATCATCACAATGATGAAAATGATGCAATATTGGGTGATCATAGTGATAAGTAGTTATCACCAAATAAACTTAAGGTTTAAAGAAAATATACGAAAACATATGTCTAATAATAGGTTTCAAAGAGATATCACTGATAGGTGAGTAGTTAACGTTGTATAAATTGGTCCATTTGTATGTGATTTGTATGCCATTATAACACCCATTATAACACCGATTATATACCATTTGTTTAGTCTTCGTACAGTCCAATTATTATGGTCGTATTGGGTCATTTATTGTGTCTATGATTAGTATTGATTATAAGTTAATAGAATAAGGGGGAAATATTATAATTATGGGGAAGATGAGGAAATGTAAATGTCTGTTTCCAGAAAGACATAGCCTAATTGAGCATTGAACCAGTAATTTGTTTAAGTACAAGTATATTACATAATACCAGTCCATGATATTATTAATATGCAGCAGGCATGCAATTGGCAGCTGGTTTTACTGCATTAGGAACTGTATCCATCATTATTATAATATTCTTGTATGCAATGATCATTCCCAGTTACACAGAGTCTAGAACTTTATTCGCATGCATGTGGATGTGCTGCTTATGCATGACACATGGTATAAGGTATCTGTGCATATGCAGCAGCGTGCCTTTTGATGTTTTTGATACTTTTAAAGTACTTTCAAGTATAAAAGAAGAGCGAAGTCTGCCAAAACACTCACAATTTGGATAAATATATGAAGGTATTCAGGTCAATATAGCCAAAGATATTCTACATTTAACGTGATTTGTGTTCTCCCACACATTGATTAAATCCTATTAATTACTACCAATAAATATGAATATGAAACACTTAGATTGGGACATTTTGGACTCTTTTAATGGTCAAAATCAGCAAAACCATCAACATCACCAAGATCTAAATCAAATGGATCAAATGGACCATTTCGATCTCAATGTAAACCCAAAACATTTCCAAAATGACTCCTTTTCTATCAATCGTAGGAGTTTTAATGTTCCATTTGATGACTATGATTTTGATGAATCATTTGATTCTTGTTATAACTTTAATCCCTTGCCAATAAACTCAAATTCTACAACTTCTGAACAAAATGATTTAAGTCCAAATATGAATAACACTCAACAAAACTGTTTTCCTTCTTATTTAGATTCAAATACAAGTTTATCTACTTTATTTATGCCTCCTGAATCATCAATCAACCAAAACTTCTCTTTTCCTCAACAACCACCGGTTCAACAACAACAGTTCTATAATAACAATCAAACTCAATTTCTAATGAATTATGATATTTATAGTGATCAAGATTTGGATGATGATTTGTTATCAACCTGTTCTTCTTCTTTATTCTTAGGTTCAACAACTACTGATTCAACTTCAAATTCTTCTGAAAATGATTTTATTCATCATAATCCAAGTCAACATGGAAGAAGTTATTCATCTGTTTTACCTTTAAATAATAATCATGTTTTACCGACTAGGAAAATGAGTGCTACTGATTGGGTCGGTGTTTCGTCATATTGTTTCCCTCAGACTCAACAACAGTCACATTCACATTCTGAAGTAAAATTTAATATTGATGATAACTATGGAAATTCAAATTTAAACATGAACATGGAAATGAATATGTCAAGAACTTTATCTGAAGGAGGTGATTTTGGTATTAATAATCTTTCGTTATATCGTCCTCAAACATCAACTGACAATATAAATTATGATGTTGATGTTAATGATAATGATAATATTGATCAAAAAACTTTAAGAGAAGTTGAAAATGTTAAAAATTCTATTAATAGTAATAACATTAATACTAATGAAAATATTACTGAAAAAAATGATTCAATTGTTGATTTTCTTGAAAATGAATCAAATTCAAGATTACATAACAAACAAATGAAAATGAAAATGTCATTAAAAAGAAAACTTCGAGTTAAAAATAAAAAGATTAAAAAAATTGTTGTTGTACCTCCAAATCCATCATCATCATCATTATCTCCGATATCTCCAAACTCACCAAAATCTTCATCATTATCACTATCACCAAAATCATCATCGTCATCATCATCATTATCACCAAATTTGAATTCAAGTACAAGTTTAAATTATAATTCCAATTTAAATTTAAAGTCAGAAATTGAAAAAATGGATACTGGTATAATTCCACTTGAAACAATTCGTGGTAAAAATTCAAAAAAACAAAGATCAAATTTTAGAAAAAAAAATATTTGTCCATATTGTTCAAAAGAATTTAGTAGACCGTCATCATTACAAACTCATACTTACACACATACTGGTGAAAAGCCTTTCATTTGTGATTTTGATTCATGTGGGAAAAAATTTAGTGTTCGTTCAAATTTAGTAAGACATATGAAATTGCATGACAATGAAATTAATACTTTACATTCAAATGATTTAAATCTTCACAATACTAATAGAAGTGGACACTCTATTTCTATTAGTCATTCAAATACTCATTCTCATTCAAGGAATAGGTCAATTAATTCAAGATCTAAAGTTAGTGATGATGAATATATTCCTGATGATGATAATGATTCTCTATAGCAATGTTTCATGAGCAAACGATTTCTCAAAAAAAATCATTACGTGTATTCATTTTTTATTATTTTTCATAATGTTTACATTTATAAACATTTTTTTTTATTTGTAATAAGATTTTTATCATCGTTTTTTATTTGAACTTTTTTCATAATTTTGATTTCATATCTTGATTTTATATTCTTATTTTATATATTTTTTAAAATTTGTCTTTTTACTCTCGTTATGACTCTTTATTTATAAATTATATATTTTTCTTTCTCAAGCTTTTTTTTTTTTTTTTTTTTTTTTTTTCATAAAAAAAAATAATTAAATGCATCAACATAACTTCAAAACAAGATTTAAAAAAGTCAATTAAGAAATTAAACAATTAACTAAATTAAAATTCGATGCCTTTCCTTGCCTTATGCTCAACATTTTCATTATTGATTGATTGATTGATTGATTGATTAATAGTTTAGTTTGCAATTGTTTTATATGTTGAAAAAAAAAATCGACATTTTCATCTTATCATTTCATTTTATTTATTTTTGCTTTGGGAATTTTCAATTTTCAGTTTATTTTATTTATTTTTATATATTATAGCACAGTTTATTATTATTATTATTATTATTATTATTATTATTATTATGAAGAATGAAAGATTTATTGATTTTGATTTTGATTGTTCATTTTTTTTTGGCAATTGGGGATCTAATGATATAGTTTTTAAAATTTTTCTTTTCACTTTTCTTTTTTAAAAGTTATTTATGCTTTCTCTTTTTATATTCGTTTTTTTCTTCTTTTCATATTTCCTATTTTGTTATAATATATTTATACATTATTTATTTCATTTCATTTGATATTTTTCTTCCAATTGGATTTGGTTTGATTTAATTTAATTTAACTTGATTTCTTTAAAATTTCAATTGCTTTTAAATTTTCTTCATTTGAATTTTTTTCTTATTACAACTACGAATACTTGATTTTTTAACTCAACTATAACACAACTACTTTACAATAATTAAATTATTGGGATTTTATTGGATTATGATTTATTTTTATTTATATATATCTTGAACTTATTTATAAAAATATATATAAGGCTTTAATTTTTTTTTTTAAATTTTTTTTTTTAAATTTCTATTAAATATTAATTTAATTTAATTTAATTTAATTCTCTTAATATTCTCGAGCTTTCTTGTAATCAATAATATTGCAATTGAAATTTGGATTCTGGATTTTAGATTTTAAGCTTGAATTCTAAACTTTTGTTATCTATGGAAATTTATGGAATGGATATAATTAAGTTTTTTTTTGATTGATTGATTAATAATAAATTAAGTTTCAATTATTTTATGATTATAATTTATGTTACACTTTTAAACTTGACGTCATATGCATTGTAAATTATAACTTAAAACCCTAATAATTAACCTCTTAATATTCTTAATATTCTTAATATTTGTATGATTATATATTATAACCCCAGATTCGATATGAACTGCGATGGATCCGATTAATAAATCTTAACATTTACATAAAAATTTAAAAAATTTAAAACCTCTCAATGTTATTGACATCGATATTAAAATTATATATCGTAGAAGTTTATTAATATCGTATGAATACGTACTACCACTCGTAGATATAGATATGACTAACTGTTTATAATTTAAATATATCCTGATTTGATTTTTATGGGTAAATTGATTTGATTAAGTTCATATTTTTAATTAATTTCCCTATCCTATAGATAGCGCTCTATATCTAACATACCCTTTCTTTAATTATTTAATTAAGGGGTGCGAAAGACTGCGAATACATCCAGAAAATTCTTAAGTTAAAATTACGTGTCTGTTTAAAACAGTTGAATGTTATACATTATCTGATAAAAAACAGATAATGATCACAAAATCAAAAATCATGTCTTCAAAGTTCAAATACACAATCAATATTCAGGATTTTTCTCGGTTCTGTTCAATCCAATTTGCAATTGTTGGTGTTTAACCTGCTTCAATGGCTAACATAAAGTGTGTTAAGTTTAAGCGCATTATAACATTAATTTTGTATTAGAACAATTTGTACCGTATACTACATAAACACCACATATTAATTTATTTATTATTATCATGAAAAATAGTTGTAATTACAATTATAATATAACACTCACTGTAAATTGCAAATTGGATTTATTTATTTATGCACTTCTTTTACAATTCATGATCATGAATCAATTTTTATTTAAATAAACTAGAAATTGGTATATATAAACTGGTACAGCTTCTACATTCACCGATTTTATTTTACATGATAAACTACGTATACGCATATGAATGTACAAATATATATACTTTTTCAGATATAATTATAATACGCAGTATGTTTAAGGAAATTGAAAGATCCTAAACATACACATTTATACGCTTTTAAAACTTCCAAATTTAAATCTATTAATACGTATTATAATTCCATATAAAATCACTGAATTCGAAAGCATGCCACAGATATAAAAAGGAACGAAAAAAAAACATCAATTGGAAATTTTAATTAAAATAACCAATTAGAAAACTGGCAATTTCTAATTTTTTTTTTCAATCAACTGAAAATTAAAAAAATACTCTTTCTTTTTCAAAATTTAAACTTTTTGAATATTAATGAATAATAAACTTCTTAAATTTTAAAATTTGTACAGCGTTTCCAGATTAATTAAGTTAATCATAAGATATTTAATTGATAAATAAATTTTGATATAAAATGAAGACTTGAAGGGAAAGGACAGCATTATAACAATAAACATGAATTCAACACCAATTGTCCATATATCAATCAAATTTTTTTTTAATTATTAAAGTTTACATTCTAAAAGGGGAAAGAAAAAATAGTTTATATATGAAACATTTATATTAATATCAATGGCGATGATGCCTTTTTAAAGTCTATATGATCTAGACTTTTTTACTCTTTTTAAATATATACATATAAAAAAAATAACTGTTAAAAAGAGTCAAGTTTAATAATGATCATGATGAGGATGACTTGCCATACCTAGAATATTAAGATTAATGACAGAAAGTTCCTATGGCCAACACCGTCTTAAAGTTACAGTTATATAATTTAAGATTTTAACCTTCGAGCCGGCTGATACTATATTTTTATCTATATATAGGCTGATACATAATGAATCTCTATATCATTAGTGGCAAATATAGTATTTCAAACATTCTTTATTTTGAACCTGAAATTTGCTTGCTGTAAGGGACTCAATCGATGTCATTTATCATGACATTATGACCTTCATATGAAATTTCATGTTTAAAGCTAATTTTGTCCCTTCAGGGCCTTCACAAAGTTTGCGATGTTTTTTATATCCTGTTTTTAATTATTACCAATTTCAAGCTTAAGTTGATAATTAACGGTAACTAATATAATAAATGTAAAAGCTTGTAATTGCATTTATTATTATTAATTCATGGGTTTAATATAAGATTTCAGATCATTAATTGATTGGCAGGTAATCGCTTAAATTAAACCAACCCATACCATACAGTTTAATCTTACTCAATCCATTTAATATGTATTGATCTAAATACTTTTCGGTATATGCTAGGAATTACCTAGATGTAATTCTGTTGAGTATCAAATCTGCTATCGATTAGAGAAATTTACAATTGAAGTTTCAAGTATGAATAGAAACAATTATAATTATAAACGTAATTATGTTAACATGATCCATATCATAGAATATAATTGATGATCTAATACAAATGCTAGTTATTCCTCCATCATAAAACTATATCCTTACAATTGATGTCATAGATATGATATTAAATAAAATTGTAATTGCAATTATATTGTGAAATCTTAATTAAGAGGGAAATTTTTAAAATGTAGACGTCTGATGCAAAGTCACCTTAATTATGGTCTGCTCATTGGACCTATATAGCTAAATAATTGTATCAGAGCTCGGGATTAATATAAATATTATATATAGGGTCTATACATGTTACTCTTTGTTTGTTGTATCTTTTATTCTTTATATATTAGTCTCGAGCTTCTCCAATTGATTAAACATTTCTTCATAATTATTTGATCTAATGCCCGAGAATTTAAAGGTTTCCGAACCCGTCGGTCCTTAGAAATATAAAAATGCTGTCATATTGTTTTACCCACATCCGCGATCATATGATTTTAGATCTAGATCTAATAAAATTAGTTATGAAAATTAATTTAACGTATGAATAACCAGTCGAGATTTGAGTTTCAAATTAACATGAATAAATGATCGTTGAGTCAATTAGAAGTAAATACAAAACTTATTGTAAATTAAAACATCAGATCTAGTCTAGTTAGTAGTAGTTATACTTAAATTTAAAATTAACAACGGCAACACTTTTCCAATTTACTTTATAATACATCATCTCATGATTAAAATTACAAATTACAGTTACAATAAAACAATCATTGTTGACAACTTTACAACAACTTTTAGATGGAATGGTTATAAGAGCATTTATCATTATGAAATAACGTCTCATGACTGTTCCTTCCAATTACAACATTATATCTACACTGTATCAAGGCCGTACGTATAGAAATATAATTGACCATGGGTGAGAATGCCACAATTACCGTATGCCATAGTCAATTGCAATATTAGCACTAGCCTTGTCTAAACATAGTAATAAAAACATGATGACTGCCACAAATCAATTTCAAAATTACTTATAATTGTACATAATTATATTAATGTTAAATGTATTCTTCATTGTGTATATGGCTTAATTAATCCTTCTTTAAAATTTATAATGATCATGAGGCAATTTTCGTTTATTTCCTTCGGGCCCAACTCCATGCTTGAAATTTGTTCTATTAAAGCTTATTGGAAAAATATATCATTATGTAATTAAATAATTACGATTACAACAATAAAATCAGTATTATAATTATAAGGGTACATGAAAATATCCGCGCCCGTGACACAGCTTAACAGATAAATAAGATCTTATGTTTCAGGTTAATTTCGGTAATTTGATCAAGATCATCCGTGGGCATTTTATAATTATCAATCGATGAAAGGTTAAATAATTACTTGTACCGTATAATTGCATATACGTTACGTTATGATACAGTATTTCTACTCTCAATTCTATTGGAGAGAAGTTTTCGTCACTTTAGGATGTGTATTTTCAGCATAATGGTAAATTTAATTAAGCTTATAATCCTAAAAACAAAATATTTACTCCCTTGAGCAACTACTATTTAATTCCCAATACGCCGAAAATTCAAATACGAAGTATCGAAAACTTCCCCAGCAGAACAGCTAATTAAAATTGGAAAATATTTGAATTGAATATTCGGTTTTCACAACTTATCAGAAGAAATCCTCACGAAATATTAGTCTCGATCACCGTTAACTATAACATGTACAATGTTTCTATGATCTAGATTAAAATTAACCAGATATAGTAATCACACGAGGTTGAGCACGTGCAACCATTTCACCTCCAAGCCGGTGGAGTTTGTACGCGTCATAATCGATTATAAGTACCAACGTTGACTGTAGGCATTTGAAGAACATAATATGAGTTTTATGAAATAAATTCAGAAATTCACCTCTTTTTGTAGATGAGCAGGTAGTACATTGTAACTTAAGAGTATCACAATACTTGTGTGAAAATTTCTTGGATTAGTTAAACCAGATTCAACCTTATAAAGCTTGTTTAGTCGTTGCATCATATTTTTTAAGATGATGAAGCTTCAACGTATGTTGAACCATCATCTAAATATGAAAGATGAGGATTATTTCCCTAGAATCTTACTTTTATTTTTACCCATTTTCATTCTCTAGTTCTAATTTTTTCCTTTCGTGAGATATAGACAACGTCAATCTTTTTATATATGAATCTGTTAGAGATATCGAGTATTAAAGACTAAAAATGAGATAATTTATGATGGGTTATACTCCTACAATTGACCTTATATTAACCTTCAGAGTGACAGGAGGAGGATTCTAGAGAGTAAGAAATTTTCGTACCAGGAATTCAGTTATGAAATTACCCTTTATAGAGAAATATGGCATTAATATTGATCAATCATTCATAATAAAAATACTAATATATTTACAACTTCATTATTAGCAATCATTATTTTATATAAATATGCAAATTACTCATCCTTCTTAACATCTTTTAATTGTAACTCAGGCATTCTTAATACTTCTTTACCTTTATTAGCACTTAAATTTTGTAATTTCTTAAGAATTGGACTATTTTTCCATCTATCAGGCAAAGGGGTGACATAAGCATCTGTATTTTTAACGGCCCAATAATAAATATCCCAATCTGAATGATCCAACAATTCATCATATTCATCTAATTCTTCTCTTGTCATAGTTGATAAATATTTATCTGCAAAACGGGATAAAATAATATCAGATTCTAAAATACCACGTTTTCTTGATTGATATAATAATCTTGCTCTTTTGGTGTCGGTTAGTTCATTTGGTCGTGGTAATGGTTCAATTTTGATTTCAATTTTTCCTATTCCATCATTATTATTGGTTGTTTGACAATTTAAAGAGGTTGAGAATGTCCGGGCATAGTATGGAATGAGGGATCGAACTGATCTTGGTAAATTTCTTGTGATTAATGACATTACTCCGGTAATGGTAGAATAAGAAAAACTGTACTGTGGGTTCCTTAATGGCAGGGTAATATTTTGATGTTGGGCAAAGGAAACTAAATTGTACCATACATTCGGTATTTTGAACAGTTTCGATGAGAAAAAAAGGTAAAAATAATTCGTCAGCTAATACGCAAATACTAAGCATTAAGAGAATCCAGCTTTTACAACAAATTTCAAAACAAAACGGGTAAATTTATACTTTTAGATTTTATATTTATAAAGTTGGGATTATTCCTAGGCCTACTGTTTGCAAATGGAAATTATAGAATACAGAATATAATATGGCTACAACAAACAACGAAAGCATTGTGTTTGATCCCTAATTATAATGTTTGTTATTAATTATGATCCATTAGTAATGTTCTACTAATATTGCATTCTTACGGTTGATAAAGTTTTATCTGTTTTAATATTGCAAGCACAACGCTTTAGATTCAATTGAAGAGTTGATTTCTTTTGAATATCCTAGTCAAATAAAGTAAAATCATCTGAAGACCATGGATAGTGGATTACTTTCTTCTATTTATCTTGAAATTTGGATTTAACACAATTAATATTATCAAAGGCTTCTACCTAAACGATAACAAAAAGGTTAGTACATCCATAATTACTGTAGATCTAGAAGATGGTTATCTTCCTGTTAGTGTATATCGTCACCCGAGGCTTTCAGCTTGCATGTATAACTTACATTACTATACCGGTACATACAATAATCGATTTACCGTGTGACTTCCGGACACAAGTATTCATAATTGATAGCTACAAGTGGATAATTATACTGTGAAAATAAATTTGTAAATAAAGCAGCTGAGTAGCATCCTTAAACGTTAACTTGTAGTCGTCTACCCATGCAATATAAATTATGTATATCACTAAAATTGTTTAATAAATCAATTTCAAGTAGCTTTTTTTTTACTTTACCACTACTTAAAAAAGAGCTTCCATTTTTAGCTTCCTTTGAAATTCGCTCATTATATGAATGTAATTGATGAGAATTCTAAGTTTCCGTAATGATTATGAACAAAGTAGGCGATAAAGCTAATTATATATATGTAAAATAACACCTCTATCAACAGTAATATTTCGAAAGTATCTGGAGATATCTATCTTATAAGCTTAAAGCCAGCGCCTATAACCTTATATGTAGATATCACAAAATATTAGTTAAATACAAAAGAATTATGCTTATATAATAAACCCAATTATAGTTGAATACTTCATTTAGTATTGCATTTGCCTGATACTACCTATAACACTATCTATGTTTAATGTTGATATAAGAAATATAATTATTATTGTTAAAAAATTAAACCTTTGTGCATATATGCATAGTTAACGAAACCTTAAAACCATTAAGAGTGTATATTTTTGTTGATAAGGTAGGCCTTCTTCTGACTATTTACCTTCGATAATCAAGCGTTATTTCCTTGATGATATCCATTACTTTTCTTGAATTTAGGCTCTATAGAGAAACGTCTTTTTATCAGTTAATTATGAATAATAATATAGTATACGGTATACGGGGGTATATTACTTATCTAACAAATCCGTTGAAATTGTTAGGTCATTGGAGTTTGGGTATTAGAGTTGAATATCAGAGTTAGAAATAAGTATTGACTGAGGTATACTTATACCAGTTTAATATAAGAAAATATTGTGAGAAGTAATTTATGTTTAGACTTTGTTACAATGGATATTGTATTTGATTTCATATAATTATGTTTAAGCCTTATATGGTAGAAGTTCGTATATGCATACTATACATATGTCAATTGTTAATGACAATCTACCACTATAGATACGTATGATATCCTACAAGTCTACGTTTCTTTTTTTATTACTTATAAAGGACTGAGTTGACACTATATCTTTCAGTTTATAAAAAAGTATTGGTGTATAATTATAATAAAGAATATATCTCTTAAATGTTATTACCTGATCTAGATAATAATGAATGCATGTTTTACAAATTTGAATACGGTTATGATCTCGTTGGTAAGAATGGGACTTAAACAATGATTTTACTCTTCATCCGGATAATGATCCAATGGATTGTCAAGGTCGTAGTACCCACGTTGCTGGTATTCTTGGTGCTGTTACTGTCTCTATTTAATTCGGTGATCCAAATACTCCTTCTGCTATATCGAATAGTCCTAAAGGAGCTGGAAATTTAGATGCATTTTCTTCATGGGGTGGTATAAAATGATCACCGTTGTCTACTGATGTATATTAAACTCGTTACTATATAAATATCATATAAAAATGGATATTTATACAGTTCTATAAAAGCAGTCACATTTAACATGGATGCTGTAAATATAACTAACTATTCTATTCAATCCTGTACATATATTGAAAGGGCTTCTATTCATAGGTGGTACTTATGAACATAAATATTATCCAACAGTTGCTGCTCCTGGTGGAAGCATCTATTCAACAATGATCGGAGGCAATAAATATGCTTTTCTTAGTGGAACAAGTATGGCTACTCATTACATTGCTGGTGTTGCTGCTTTATATTTTGGTGCCAAAGGAGGCAGAGATAAACTTGGCGCATATCCTGCTATTGATCTTTGAACAAAATTTGTTGCTACTGCTAATAACGTTGCAGATTTTAATGGAAAAAAATACAGGTCATCCAGCGCCTATTATTCTACAAGGTGGAGGTATAGTTGATGGTTCAAAACTATTAAACTATGCTACAATCATTACTTCAAAAGCTGCTTTAGAACTTAATAAAACTGCCAATAGAGTCTCTACTCATACTATTACATTTAAAAATACAGGAGATTGTATTGTTACTTATTTTATTGATCATCAACCATTTCCAACAGTATCATCATTTGATGCAGATGGAGAATTTCAATCTAAATATCCTGTTACTTCAGAAGTTTATGCATCTGTTGAATTTTCACAACGAATTGTTGTTCTTTTTCAATATTAAGAAGGATCAGTAGATGTCACATAAGTATTTCTACATATTAACATTCTGAAATAATGATTTAATAAACATTTATTATGATTATAGCAATTGAAATCGATGCTGAGAAAGATCGCATATGGGGAACTAAATTTACTCCGACATTTGAAGCTTACATTTGTCCAGATAATGATCATGAACCTTGCGGCAATTGCAATATTACAACCATTCCTGATTATGAATATAATTTGGTCACCGGTGACTCACCAATCATTAGTAAGGAGACTTAAACCAAGAGCTGTAAATAATATTGAGGATTGGGAATTAGTACTTTCACCCACAATTAAAACTGTTGGTCCATCTGACAATGGTTCAACTTCTCAGAAGCATCATGTATAATATTATAGTCACCGGTTCCCATCCTTTCAGATAACCGCAGTCTGACACAATAATTTAGCCGGTTTTAGGGCCCGGATATATGTTTTTATTCTCTCTGTATAATAATATTCGAGGTTGGAGCTTCGTCGGTAAATGATGAGGGTTGTTCCATCGGATTTCTAATACGCTTATTTTAGGATAGAATTATGTAATTTGGCCAAGGCATTTGTACTATAGTTACGACATATAACTTATGTATTTGAAATTTACTATGTATGCCGGTACTTACTTCCCTCTGTATGCTTATAGATTCAAAGTTATAATAATCTGTAAGATATAGCTATGTGGCTACAATTAGATTGATATCGGTTCAAAACTTTTAAATTCAAAAGATCGATCATCAACATTAATATTATTATCATCATCATGATCAATTAAAAAGGTAGAATTTTTTAAAACGCATATGCATACCCATCAATTCTAATCAGGTTATAACTGATATTAATTCTTTTAAACACTTATATTATATTTAAGATGATTTCATTTTATCATAAACAAATGAATTTAAGCGCGAATTTAATTAGAGATGTATAATAGATTTTGTGATGATGATTAACTATATAGTGTATATCCGATTTAACAATTTTTGATGACTATAAATATGGGCTTGAGTCCTTAACATTTTTTCAATTGTTTTCCCATATTCAATCTTATAAATCAATTATTGGAGCTGAATTCATCGATTTAAACATATCAAATACAAAGCAAATTATTGCATTACTCTCTAATCAAATTTCACCTTTAAAATGTCAAAGTGTTCTTGTGTAAACCCAAAGGCGTGTACCTGTGCTGCTGGTTGCCATTGTACCTGCTGTTCCCATAAATAAGTTAAGGATATAAAAGTTGATCAATTTAAAATAATCAGAAGGAATTTCTAATTGTTAATAAAAAGTATTATCAAAAGTTTTCAGTTAAAATTTGGTGTTGAAGATAGGTCTTTCGTTATACATAGCTATATTTGTTGTTTTACTATAGTTATCTTTAATATTAATTTCTTTTTTGCTTACTTTTTGCGTATGATATTTGACCGATATATATAAAATCATATATGATTGAAGGAATATATATTTTTATATGCATATGCATAGTCATATTTATGCATTGTTTATCCTAGTTCGTAACATTTATATGCATAACTACAAACTAAATAGGACTGGTACAAAAGTTATATATATCGATTACAATAATATGAAATAAGGTTATAAGCAATTGTAACTATAGTAAAATCCAACTTTAGATCTATATAGTGTATGATAAATAGGGTTTACTTATTTTCTCTACTTCAGATTTAAGGATTTCTACTTTGAGCAGGTGTTATACTAGAAGGGTTGGCGTATCATTTTACAGTATACCGAACAATTGAAGGTCCGATATAAAATCATCTGCTTATTTCTGCATATGATAATTATGGGCCATGCTTATTTAGTTAGAGTACGTATATCTCAATCTGCTTAGTTGGTTAATTAGAAGACAACCGTACAACTAGGATTATATTTCCGATGTTAAAGTTATTGGTAGAAAACAGATATCGATAAAAGTGTTGATAAATGTTGTTTCATGGCCAAAATTACAGGAATCATAGTGTGAATATGTCAAAATAGATTCAGTGGATTGTAGGAATTTTTAATTTTTAATTTTTGTTATTGATTGTGAACCTGTAAGGATATTATGGATTGAATTGTAGCTAAAGGCTTGTCCTTAAAATTGATATTAATAAATGGATATGCTGAGTAGATGTTATTTGTTAAAGTTCAAAGTGCCTGTTCTCCCAGTTGCGCCAAAAAGCCAATCGACTCTTTAGTGAACTGTTCTAAGAGTGTAATATATATACCACATTATTCATAATTATAATTATGTATACTTTTCTTCTCTTACTACTTTTCTCAATAAAACTAAAACATAGAATAAGTTTTCAGCTTCACAGCTGCTCTAGCGTGATATGCTCTAAATAGTTAGAATTTTTTGACACAATTTACCAGTATTATTCAATGCTACGGCATTTGTAGTAGCTAATTATAAATTTTTTATATCATTTAAAATCATTGGATTTATCTACAGTGGATGTACAAAATTCTACGCTTTTGGTTTCACTCTGAAAAACATACAATCTATAGACATAAAATCTTTATTAAAGGGCTAACTCTCAAGGGATTATTACTAAATAAAATATAAATATGTTTCTTAACCTTTTATCATCATTATTTAAATCCATTATTACTATCTCATATAATTATGATCACCATTTAAATACCTATCAAAGTTCACTACAGGATATTCCGATGTTAGATGCTGATTCTTCATTTTATTTTTTATCTATTAATTGTGACTCTCAAACTGATCACTATCGATTCATAGCTGTTGGAGTTGTTGGTTGAATTTGTTGGCCATGTTTTATAATGCTAATTGTTGGTTCATTACTAGTTGCTGACCTGATATTACCCTCAGTAGTAGTATCAGCTACATCTGGCGGATTAAAATCAATGGTAATGATGGATAAGGCATGATCATAAATGGATTGGGGTCTTGGTCTTAATGATTTTTTATCACCTCTATTTTCTTGATAATATTTAATCATTTGGTACTCAAATTACCTCTTTCCATGAACGTTTAAAAAGGAGACCAGGTCTTTTGTTTATGAAGAATATAAGTGTATTCATACTCTTGAATATACATCTTTGCAAATAATCTTCTATTCTCAAGCTAGCGCCCCCAATGTGCCAAAATTCTTAATTCTACCTTATCAGCCTCTTGGATTATTTTTATTTTGGGCTTCATTTCTTAAATACCAAGACTTCTATGCTTCCATAGGATGAACATTTCTATTGTATAGAGGAGTACTATCAATAGCCATTATAGTTAAAATAATATATTAGAAATATAATTATGAAGGTGGATTTTTTTTCTCATATATATAGTATACGCAGTGAAATCCATATGACTATAATAATAAAGTTTTGTAACCTAAAATCATTAACATTTCCCCATTGATCGTTGTGTGTAATAAGGTTTAGCTGTACTACATAGTGTATTCCCATAATCGAACTCTTCTTTCAAAAATTAAATATATCCAAAATTACGAATTCCTTAACGGGCTATACGTTGGATAACCGCTAGAGTGAAACACTTAAACCCAAATCTCAGTCTGTCTCCGATAATTCCCTGTCTATTACTACCATTGAATTTAATTCCAGCCCAGCTGCAACAAATAAGTTACCAATTATGTAAAAGCTTAACTAAGTAGACTCTTTTGGATGCCAGCCTAAATAAAAATGGCAAAATTATAGCTTGCTACTAAATGTTTTTGAATGCCTTAAAATGCTCTTCAAACTGTACATAATAAGTTTAGTACCCAAACTTAGTGTTGGTCCCTTAACGCCATAGACGGCTTCCAATGACACCAAGATCCACGAGCTCAATTCCACCAATGTGATATACTTTTATGAAGAGATGAAAAGTGTGCTCAATCGGACTCTGGCCCATACAGGAAGGCGGCCAACACCTCTATCTTTTTACCACGAAACGAATCCATCCTAATTTTAGCTTTATGGATCAATCTGTTATCCTGCTTTAATATGAAACTCTAGCTCATCAAAGGTCTCTTCCAGAAGTTGTATGTAGGAACTTGCGGTGCCTCCTATTTTTCTGCCATCAATCACTCTATACAGTGAAGTATGGCCAGACCATAAAGCTTACAGACTCAGAATTCCTTTTAATATAAATATTTCATGATTCAAAGTTAGTGAGACTGTTGCGGAGCATACGCTTTTCCAGATCTTGATCCTGTGCGACTGAACATTTGCCACTAAATACAAAACCATCCTAAATTTCATGCGGCCACTTTGACCATTTACATACCGGAAATATTCTATTCATGGTTTTACAGAAGTGTTTGGATGCGGTCTTCGATATTGCGATGCTGAACTTTGACGACTTCTGCTCAAACGTATTCGAGGGTAAATTTCGCAACCCTCAGATTTTGATTTACTGCTATTTTAGTAAGCTCTACAGGCTTTCTTGTTCAATGAGGTGCTACGCCAGAAGAATTGTTGATGTATTTATTGATGATAAACCGTAAAGTTGAAAATGTAATATTAAACCTTCTGCTTATTTCTGTAATTGAGAAGTCATTTTTATTTATATCGCAAATTTTAATAGGCTTAGATAGCTGTCAATACTTTTTAGGGTTATAATTACCTGAGATCTCGCTTAACGGAATTCTAAAAGTCCTTCTATGTATATTTAAAAAAGGGTTGTTTTTTGGAGAGGTGTAGAAAAAACCCAACAAGCAAACTCTTAATTACGGCATAATTATGAGTAAGTCTTTTTACCGTATTTTTCACAGATCTAAGAATCCCTTTTGTCATATAAATACCTAAACCCTTGAGAAACTATGTAGAAATAAACATCTTCTCTAATTGCAGATTAGATATATTTATATTTCTATATATATATATCTTCATGTCTTACTTATTAACACATTCAACGTTTGGAACTCTTATTCATTACTTTTTAAAGTCCGACTCTAAAATACAGGATCTAGAGCACAAAAAGATAAAACTCCAAGATACACCAACTTCAATTGAATCTAACAATATTAATGATAAAGACAAGAACGTTGACGAAGCCAATGGTATTGAAAAAAAATCTGAAGAAAAATCTACTACCCATGGTATGGATCTCAATTCATTTGACCCTAGGTCTAATTCGTCAACTGAAGTCATTTCAGACTTAAAAGGTTTAGGTGATAATACAGCAAGGGAAACACCAGAAGCTATATTAAAAAAGGATTTAAATTATGGTTATTATATTGTTGAATGGGAAGGTAATGATCCGGATTATCCTCAAAATTGGCCACTTTCTAGAAAAATTAAAGCTAATGCTTTGATATCAATATTAACTTTCTCTGTTTATGTTGGAGCTTCGATTTATTCAAGTTCAACTGAAGAAATATCAAGAGTCTTTAATGTTTCATTAACAAAGGCAATTTTAGGATTATCTCTTTATATACTTGGCTATGGTTTAGGTCCATTAATATTATCTCCTTTGACCGAAATTCCAACGGTTGGTAGAACACCCGTTTATATTGTTACTTTATCTTTATTTGTTATATTCAATTTGGTTGGGGCGCTCTCAAAAAACTATAGTACTTTAATGGCTATGAGATTTTTAACAGGGCTTTTTGGTAGCCCTGCATTATCTACTGGTGGTGCCTCTTTAACTGATATGTTTAGTTATGCTCAAGCACCATTTTCTTTGATTGCATGGTCTTTTGGAGCTCTTGCTGGACCTGTTATTGGACCAATAATTGGAGGCTACTCGGTGATGAAATTAAACTGGAGATGGCCTTTATGGGAAGTAGAAATAGCTTCTGGAATATCATTACTGTTGTTATTTTTCCTGCTTCCAGAAACATATGCACCGAAATTATTGATTCAAAAAGCAGATAAAATTAGAAAAAATCAACCTCCAGAAATTGCAAAATTAATCAAAACAGAAGCTGAAATTAAGCAAATGCACACAACTGTTTCATCTTTCTTATTTGATGCTTTAGCAAAACCAATTCAGATTGGTTTAGAACCAGTTGTTCTGTTCTGTAATATATATCTAGGTCTATCATACGCACAGTTTTATCTTTGGTTTGAGGCATTTCCATTGGTATTTGTTAATATTTACGATTTTAATCTTGGTCAACTTGGATTACCATTCTTAGGTTTAGTAATAAGTTGTGCAATTACAAGCGCCATCTACATGTATCATTATTATAAAGTATACTATAAACAAAATTTAAAAGGAGAATGGGGAGTACCAGAAGATCGGTTAAAAATCGCTCTAATTGGAGGATTGTTCATTCCTGTTTCATTATTTATTTTTGGATGGACATCTCGTGCAAGTATTCATTGGATTGCTCCAACAATTGGTGCAGCACTTTATTTACCTGGTACTTTCCTATTATTTCAAACATTAATGGTATATTTACCAATGTCCTACCCAAAATATGTTGCTTCTCTCATGGCAATAAATACGGCTTTTAGGTCAATTATGGCAAGTGTGTTTCCCTTATTTGCTCATAGATTATATACTGTTATGGGTATTGGTCAAGCTTGTAGTATGTTAGCAGGCATTTCACTTGCTTTACAACCTATTTTATTATTGATATATATATATGGATCTAAAATAAGGCAATGGTCTAAATATGCCGAGTAATATATTTTCTTATAATATTAATTGATTGATTATAAAATGAATGATTTGAGATATGACATAAGTGGCTTAATTGTGATTTTTATTGATTAGCATAGCATCTTCATTCACATAGATTAATTATAAAATGTATTATAGAGAAATGTAAAATACAGCTCTGGCACAATAATGCAAATCCTCCAATTCCTAAATAAAAAAAACAGGAGGGAAATCAAATGGAACAATTATATTGACCCAAACCTAGATCCATTGAAAATGGTTTGGCACAAGCTCAAAAGTGATACGAAGAGAAGCAAGCATCCAGAGTATAATGAAAGGTGGACTCAAAAAGGCTGGTGATAGTCTTTCAGTGATAGTATTTCAGTGGTACCCGTATTGTCAGAGTTACGCGATCAGCAGGAACAATCACTCTTGACTCTTCGCATCCATGTCATCGACCAAAATACTTGTATGCATAGAAGCAAAAAGAGGGCACCCTGACTACATACTAGAATTGTCTCCAGTAATATTTAGAGAGGTTAGGAAGTATTATTTGTATTTATTTAGTAATAATTCCTTGAGAAAGTCCTTTAATCAAGATCTTATGTTTATAGACTATACTTTTTTTCGTAGTAAGTTACGCCGTCATTGCGTGTTAAATGATAAACTACTGCAGGTATAACTATAGTCATATTCTCGAGCGGCTTTCCTAACTAATATTGCATTGGACTGATATTGACAGGATCTTAACGATAATATAGGTATATCTATTGATTTTTATTTTCATCTTATCAGACTATCCTTAATCTTCGATAATTAGTGAATCAAGCAGAATCTTGTAAATTATAATTAACTGATAAAACCATTATTATGGAAGTACATGTATGCCATAAAGTCGTATCATCTCGTATATGTTGTCAAGACAAAGTGAGTAATATACTGCAATACATTTAAAAGTTAAGTCAATGTTATAGAAGATAAAAAGCTTTATAAGGTGACTACAATAATATCACAAATATTGATTTGATTTTAAATTCAAATCCATGACCAATTATATTGATGATGATAATTTATTCATAGAGTGTAATTATAACGGTACCACTGTCAATAAGGGAAAATAAAATTGTGCAATATTAATTATTTTTAAAAATTGTTAGTTAAATACTATATATCTATTTGTTTAACAATTAATTATACATTAATATTATAAACACATTAATCCCTAATAGGTCCAGACTCAATCCAATATAATAATCCAAGTAATGTATAAGCAAAAAACATTACAAATGAGAATAAAGCTTTTACGAAACTTTCAATTTTATATTTAGAAACCTTTTTAAAAATATCAGTAGGATGTATTTGTAATTCATTTTTCTTGAACCGAAAGTAGTAGTTATAGAGAGTAAATGGTACATTAAGAAAGGATAACCACCAATGACCACCAAGAAGTAGAATGACTGTGATCAATACTTGTGTTACCATCTCTGGAATAAGGATGCTATTACAATATTGACACATCTTAACTGAGTTTGTTAATTCGGCAGCTAGATCTCCATATTGAACTAATAACAACGCTTGGGAAATAAAACACCCAATATTTAAAATACCGGATAATATGACCGTGTAATGAGAAGGAATCATTTCAGATTTAATTTTTACGAGTAAATGAAAGAAAAGAAGGAAAGAGACGTTAGTTTGATTTGAGCCTTACGCTAACCAAACGGTATGTGGATGTACGGGTGTACACTTGATAGTTGGCATGACAACATTTTTTGATTTCTGTTTGTGTTTTTTTTCTGGATCTCCTTTTCATCAGACGTTAAATTTATTTTCAACATCAAAAAACAAAAAATAGATCATCATCTGCTAGAAAATATGTCACGACCCAGTTCTGTATACAGAACTTCAACAGCTCCATCTTCAGTGAGATCCCGGGCTCATCAGCCAGAATTCAGCTTTCCATTTTTAGATTTCCATGAAATTGCTTTATGCTTACGTGGGTGTGGATTTGTTGCATCTGAAGAAGCATTTTTAAAACCAACACCACAATATATTCAAACTTTATGTGAACAAATAGCAGAAGAATTTCTTGGAACTTCTCAAAAAGATCTTAGATCTGCTTTAGCAGTATCATCAGCTGAATATGATATTGATGATTCACAATTTGAAGCAAGAAATTTAATGGCATTAAGGAGGGTCTTACATGGATTTTTGGTGGATTGTGGAATTGATGATTTTACAATTATGGATATGATCAGACCTGAACCTCAAAGAATTCGAAAAATAATGTCTGCTGTTGTGAATTTCGCAAGATTTAGAGATGATCATATAGCTGATTGTGAAAAAATAATGCAAAAAAGTGAAGAAATTGATTATAAAGATGGAGTATTAGCTGATGAGAATGAAAAATTACACGAAAATATAACTGAATTAGAATCACGGGTAGAGATTGATTTACAAAGACGAAATCAATTAGATCAACATAATAGTGAAGTTGAAACTGAACTAAGGAAATGTAAACGAATTCAAGAATCTTTAGTTACTGAAAGAGAAAATTATAAACAAGAGAAAGCACGCTTATGTGCAAATTTAGAAGATCGAAATTTCATGGTATTAGAGACGAAAAAAGAAATTGATAGAGTGAAACCATATATTGTTGATTCGCCTGATCTTTTACATAAAATCAATAGTGATATGACTGAATCATTAGAATCTGCAAAACAAGAATTAGAAAATTTAGAAAAAAGAGCAAGGAAATTACAAACTTCAAATGATTCCTTTGCTATAATTGAATCTGATTTAAGATCATGTTTAAAACTTGTTGAAGAAATTGAAACTGAATTACAAAAGGAAGAAGAAGCATCAAAGAAATTAAATCGATTTCAAGAACTTCATGATGGAAACACAATCACTTTACATCAATTAGTTAGAAAAATACAACAACTGCAAAGACAAATAGTAAATTCTGATGAAAGGATAGATAGACTTAAACAACAATCTGAAACTAAAAGTAAGAAAACAAAAGATAGTATGGCTGCCTTAAAAGATCGATATTCTACTTTAGTCGCTGAAAGAACTGTCACACAACAAGACATCGATCAAAAGAAAGCTTTTATCGAATCTACTGAAAAACAAATGACTGAATTAAAAAGTGCTTGTGATAATGAAATTAGAGAAACGGAAATAGAAGCTCAACGTTTAAAAGCACATATCAGTATGTATCTTAATGAAATGGAACAAAGAATTGCTTTAACATCTAGATAACAAATTCTACAAAACTATTTTAAGCTTGTAATCCAGAGAGGGTTTTTATTATTTTTATATTATTATTTTGACTGGATGGCTTGTTGTATCATAAGTACTTTTTCTTGTTAAGTTTTTTTATATATCGTTACATTGTATCCATATATTGTCCTTTTTGTAACTGTCTTAAACTTTTGATTTCTCTAGTTCGTTTTGATGATTCTATATATCTAAATTAATCATTAGTTACCTTATATATAATGCAAGTAAAGTATTAATGTCTCCCCAATCTTTCATGCTCATCACCAGTTAGTTCATACGCAGGTTTATAAACAGTATTTCCTTCTTCATCTATTTCATCTGTTTTTAAATATGGATTTTTCTTGGTATTATATAATCCACCAAGAGAAGTATAACCCTCATCATATAACTGACAATAAGGAATACCTCCCATCTTTAAAAAACACCAAATTTCATCATAATGCCATTCAAGTACAGGATGAACACGAATGAAATCAGGCCAACCATGATCTGTCTTTTGTATATATTCAAGTTTCCCACCATATGGATCATTTCGCCGTATTCCAACAATAATTGCTTTTATTGAAGGTTTTAAAGATAAATATGATCCAAAACCTTCTTTTAAAGGCCCAGGTAATCTAGTTAAATCCAATGAATAACTAGTAATGCAATCATCAACAAATGATTCAAGTTGTGGGAATGAATTTTTACAATAAACATAAACAGTTTGAATATTAAAATCATCTAATTTTGATTCATGATTTTTATGTAATAATGCTAAAATTATAACCATCATTACTAAACAGTCTTTACCACCATTGAATGAAATTGCCAACTCATCCAGACTATATAAAAATAATTGGGTTAATCATTAATCATCAGATTAGTAATATCGATAATATTTCAAAATACATACTTGAACTTTTGAAAAGCATCTTCAAGTATCGAGATCGTAAGTCTTATCTGTTTCTTTGTCCGTATCAGAAGTTCAGAGTTCTTGTATTCTTCTTCGGGAAAGTTCAATAAAGTATTGACTACTTCATAAGCTTTAGCACAGGCACTAAATAAATTTGGCTCATCATCATTACCTTGTTCCGACGATATTTTATCTAACTCATTTAATACTACATTTATAGGGGAGTGTTTCTCGGTAAGTTGTTGTGACTGTTCTACTGTCATTTTCTTGGTTGTTGGTAGTGAAGTATATGTCATATCCCGACTCATGGCCATGTGAAAATAAATTAAAAAGTGGAGAGTTAATATTTTTCGAGTTTAATTTTCGTTTAGTGTAAGGAAGGAATTTTGGCACAAAAGCAATATGATTATTGTACCTATACGGACCATAATATATATCGCTTTTTTAAAATTTATCATACATTACTTATTTACTACCTTTTCTCTTTAAAGAGCGTAGAAGCCCTTGGGGTCAGAAGGTAGAATATGTCGTAAAGATGGAAGCATGTTCTCCACATAATTCACCATTTCTACAATTTCTTTGATTTTAATAACAGTTCTACGACCTTGGAAAGCCCCCTCACTCCTTCATTAACTCCAGAAGATGTCACATTCAAGTTTTCCCGTGAATTGAGTGTTTTGTGTAGTTCTGGCACATCTATGAAGTAGTACCGATAAGACCCAAACATATGGAGCAGATGAGGCCTTCTCATCAGAAACCAATTTTTTCCCCACAAAATCGGCTAATCGCTTCATATTTTGTTCATCAACCGTGTGCGATAGAAGTATTTTCAATCAGTTTAATTGGGGGTTTTTTCCATCACTGCATTTCTTTAAAACACCTTCTGTATTGGATGGAGATATAATTGATTTTTTGAAACCAGGAAGTATATTTTTAGAATTCAATGCCTGGTTTCGACACTTATCATATAGTTTCCTAAAGTTAGCTTTCTGACCCGACATATTATTCTCGTCATCACACTTCTTGAAAGCTGCTTTCAAGTCGCTATAGTATATCCTTTTGATGAGTTCTTTGAATTCTAATTTCACGAAGAAAAGCTATAGAACCAGAAAATTTCTTCCCCTCACTCTTATTTAAAGAAGTCCTCTAAAAATGGCACGGTCGCATAAATCACGTATATTACTATCTGGAATATAGATATGATTGAATTGTATGTAGGTAACCCTGATTGTCTCCTTCACGTTGCTATTAATATATATTGTTGATGTGATGGTGCTCTCATTCAGTATTACATTTAATTTCGGCCAAATATAGTGGACTACAGATCTAGAAGGTTTGTCACCATATTTAAAGTATCCGAAACATTTGAATGAATTTAACGAAAAGAAATACGAAAGCTGTATATAAACTATATAATTATAAGCTTAATTCTGTTAATTCCGGTTATTACATTTTAGTAATTTTATATATACAATTTTTCTTTCAATTTGTTCTTTACCTAAGAATCGACTGCATATCTTTTCATCAACTCCAATAGATACTTATCAATATTTCCAAGTTTCCCGGTATCTTCATCACACCAAATTCCAATTCCATGAATAGAATAAGTACCTTCTTGTATATTATGCATTTCGCTGGATACACTCTTTAAAATATCAGCAGTTCCTCTATTTCCTTTGATACCATTTAATTCCATTTCATTTATAAGCAGATCAATTCCAAAAATGTCTTTATAATATTCCCATCGAATCTTTATAATTTCATTATAGATATCAGTAGTACAACCATATATGTATATATTTATATTGTCATTTTTTTTAGCTTCTTCAAACATAGATAGAGCACCACTAACACATCCATATTCTTCAGCTAAAAGTCTAATACCTTCTTGTAATAATAATGGTAAAGTTCTTGAATCAACAATTGGCATATGAGGTAAAACTTCTTTTAAATTATTAATTTCAATGTCATTCGGTGTAACTTTTGTTTCTTCACCTTTTAATTTCTTATTAATTGCTTTTTGATGAACTTCATAAATTTTAAATTTTTCTAATATATTTTCTCTAATAAATTTAATTAGGTCATAATCTAATTTAAAAGTTTTCATATGTTTAAAAGTTGGATTTAATGCTTCAAGTAAAGCTTTTCTTAATTTTTGATTCTCTAACATATCTTTTATTGATGTAGTAGAACGAGTTTGATCAGAATCAATGAACATTGATGAAACAGACATTGGGAATTCTCTAATATCTTTATTTGTTATGCTAATTGATGATTGATTTGATGATGATGATAATGCTCCATTTCTTGATTTTTGTTTATTAATTATATTATTAAAAGTTTTTTCAAAAACTGCTTGAACTTGATGAGAATTTTGAACATTTTCTTTCTTTTCTGCCCTTGTTGATTCAACAGTTGCATTTTTTGATTTTAATGCTTCTTTTGATAATAAATTTTCAAATAGATTATTAAATACTTGTCTTTCTTTAACAGTTGCACGAATAGTTGATTTTGAAATTGATGGATTTACAAAAGTCCTTGTATTTCCTTCTGGTATTATTCTCTTTCGATCTCTTATGAATGGATCAGCAAATCTTGATTGTGGATTATAACTACTATTATTACTGTTATCTTTATGTGATTTTTCAACATCTGTTATGGCGGATAAAAAACTCCAGTCACCTTTTACTGCTGTTTTTTCATCTTTATCTTTTAGTGTCCGTAATACCCTGTAAGTCGAAAACAATTGTTTTGATGTTATAATATCAATTATCTTGATATTTTTGGTATATGTTGGCAACATGACCATTAAGACATTTGGTACTAAAGATCTAGTAAAGCAAATTTTTTAAGCTTCAACATCCAGTGGTCAAAAATAAAAATAACGAAATCAACATTTATATATTATTTGTAAATAGCAAGTAATTTTACTAAACAAGCACATTATTATAAACGTAGCAGATATAGAGAAATAGTGAACGATAGTGTTACTGTGTTAAATGGAAACAATTCAAAGATTACTTGTCTCGCTTAGTTCATTTAATGATTTTATTTGATTATTTACCTTGATTTTGGATTTATAGACTACAATTAAATTTAAACAAATATCAAATGCCATTTATAAGAATATTAAAATTAGTAGTGATATGAATATATACAAAATATACTACTTTATTTCTTTTCTTTTCTTTTCCCTCCAATTTTAGGATATAACCTTTGAGCATGATAATTGATATTAGATGGAACACTTTTTGTCGGTTTCTATAATCAATAATGGGTCAGCAACTCTAAAATATATAAATAATATATAAAATCATTCTGGCAATACTTACATAAGTGTCCATACACTGTTTTAATTCGGTTTCCCCAGGTTGGCATGCGACAGACCCCTCTCCATTACTGGCCCAGCAGTTCAGTAACACTGTCAGCGACACAAGACATGGATTTGGTTCCTGTTTAACATAAGGATTTTTGACCTTTAGCTTCGGTAGTGGATTTAATCGAACTGCTGGTTTTGGTTTCATTTTGATGTATTATGTATTTCTTTTTCAATATCGAAATTGGTGTATCAAATTTCACAAATTTACCCGGACCTGGACGTGGATACCAAACATAATTACAACTTTTATATTTTAGATTTGTTAAACAAACCCTCCATTTGAATTTCTTTTCAAAAGTATTCATGAATGTTTCTTTAAAATGTCACAATGCTCAGAAACGCCTTTAGCAACCAGCTCGCTCTCTGGTAAATCCCCAGACTTTGATGCTTTATCAGAGTCATCTATCATATCAGCTGTAGAAGGTCAAGATATCGATTCATCTGTTGATAACAATTCAGAATCTCCTGTTGAAGAATTAGATTACCTTCAAATTGCAGATGGTTACTCACCACGGCAAAAAGTGGAGGTTAAAGAATATCTTTTGGATAAGGGGATCGGTGATTTTTTGGAACATTATGTTATGTGTGATTCGGCTCCTTATACAATTCCTGAACTTATTCTACTTCTAGGATTTGTTTTACCTAATAATATTATGAATGATCAAACATTATTTGGTCAAGAATTATTATTTTTACATTTAACAAATTCAATGAAGAGAGTTGTAGCTTCAAAACAAAGACATAGATTATCTGGATTAACTGAAATATCTCAACTTTGGCCAATATTAGAAACAGCTAAAAATATTATTGTATTGACTGGTGCTGGTATATCTACATCACTAGGAATTCCTGACTTTAGATCAGATATGGGATTATATACAAAACTCGCTGCTATGGGTATAAGTGATCCACAACAAGTATTTAATCAAACTGTATTTAAAAATGATCCAAAAATCTTCTATCAAGTTGCAAGAAATATTTTACCACCAAAAGAAAAAATCACTCCTACACATGCTTTTATTAAAGTATTACAAGATCGTGGGAAATTATTAAGAAATTACACTCAAAATATTGATAATTTAGAATTTCATTCAGGTATTCAAAATGATAAAATTATACAATGTCATGGATCATTCGCAAAGGCAACTTGTCAAACTTGTGGTTATAAGTGTTTAGGTTCTGATATATATCCTCAGATTAGAAGTCAAACGGTTGCAATGTGTCCACTGTGTGAGAAGCGTGATGATGACAAAATACCAGAAGCGGTAAGATTAAGTCCAATTTATGGAGTAATGAAACCAGATATTACTTTTTTTGGTGAAGATCTACCAAAAAATTTTCATAGTCATTTGAAAAAAGATACTGCAAAATGTGATTTATTAATTTGTATTGGTACTTCATTAAAAGTCGCTCCTGTTAGTGAAATTGTAACACAAGTTTCACCTGATATCCCACAAATTTTCATTAATAAAGATCCAGTTTTACATACCAATTTTGATATCACATTATTAGGACTTTCCGATTTAGCAGTAGAATACATATGTCAGAATATGAGTTGGGATTTTTATCATGAAATGTTAACGAGAAAAAAAATCCTTACAAAAGAGATTGTTCCTGGTACTTTCAAAGTTGAGTTGGCGGATTCTCAATAATAATACTTTCTCGGATACATGTTTACGAATTCGAGTTAATGATGAATGTAATGTTGGCTTTAAAAGGAGGTTATATTTAGGCATTTTCATTTAGCTAGTATGATATAGAAATTTGTTTTGTATTTTGGGGTATGCACTTACATTAATGTGCATTTGTATATATTTTTTACAATCGATATGAACAATTTGTTTTCCTTTAATAGCCATTTTATAATATTGAATTTTAATCTTCTATATGGTTATAATATACTATGCATATTGGAAATTTTTACATATATACTTAGCATTTCGTTTGGACGGCTCTTGTCATGATGATGGGGCGTGTCTTGGGACTGTTGTGTATCTCGGGTCCATCACTTCATCCACTGTATGCTTCCATATCAACCTCCACATCCACTGTAGCCCAATAAACCAGTGAATCAGTAAGTTAATCTTCCTTTAACTTTGTGCGCAATTGGTATTTTTTTTGTTTACCACCTCCGATGAGTGTTCACCATTCTTTCTGTCATAAAATGTTGGACGGGAGCACACCGTTTATATTTTATAATTTTTGAAATTGGTGTATTCGGTTCAAGTGCTATTCGTTCAAAATATTTATCGATTCTAGGTTGCCTCCTTGTTCTCTTAATGAAAGTTTTTTTTACTTATTATGCAGGGTTGTGGAAAGGTTGGTGTTCACAAATTCATCTGTAATGCCCAAACGGGCCTCATTTTCCAAACAGAATATGTGTTAGGTATTTACGTACTCTAAACATTGTCTCTTCAAGAAAACTAATAAGGTGCGCTAATCACATATACCATACAGATTATTAGTATTCATTTGTTTAAATTTAAATTCAATTGAATTTGCTCTTCTGCTCTTACAACAAAAACAGACCTAGACCTAAGTTATCTAACATAATTTGTGCATATCCCTTGCATCATGCGGCTGTACCAACCACGAAATATTTTATTGTTAGCTACATGTATAACTTCTTCTCTTCATTCTTCTCCTCAGATTTTGAAAGTTCTTGAATCGCAGGGCTGAAATCCAGCTACTAGTATACTATATAGTTTACAAAAAAAACATATCAACATTATCAAATATTTATAGTCAAACATGCAAACATAAATAAAAACTAATAATTAATGGATCGAAAGGCAGAACTGATCATAAATATATATAAACAAATATTATTAACTTTAATGTGAAATCAATACTGTCAAATTTCTTTAACTAAAATCTTTTCTTTTCTTTTCTTTTTAAATGAATGTAAAGTCATTCATCATTTAAATCCACCCTTCCAAAGCTCTTAAAGCATTAGTCAATCTCCTCTTCCCTTCTTCTTTCTTGGCATCATCTAAATTCATATCAACAGTTAATCTTGATAATGAATCAATGACTTTTTCAATTAATCTTTTTTCACCATTAGGAATATTAATTTCATCAAATTCTTGACCAACCATTGTACCATCAGTTATTTCAAGTAGCTTCATTACACTTGGATATGAAAATGGACGAAGCTTCTTAGATGTAGAATGATGATGTCCATGTCCTGCTGTTGTTGATGATTTTGGTCTTTGACTATGACGATGGGATTTTGCTAAACTTACACGTTTTGTCTGTGGTACAGGGGCAGAATGTCGTTGTGGTTTTGAATTTTCTTTATCTATGGTTTGAACCCCTTCAGATGGTTTCCTAGTGGTAGGTTTAGAATGAGATTTGATTGGAACTACATTTATTTCTTCTGGGATTGATTCAGTTTGAACATCTTTATCTTGTGTTGCACGATTTGTACTCATGTCGGATGATAATGGAGGCGCTGAAGCTATCCTTCCTTTTGACGAATCGTAAGAGATTTTAGAATTTCTTGAATTTTTAGAATCTTTAGAACTTCGAGAACCGGATTTTGTATAATGTGTATTACCACCTGTAGATTGTCTTTCCGGAGTCTTTGTATACACTGAAGTGCCAGCGTATGATTGCGGGGTTTTAGAATTCTTAGAATTCTTGGGAGCGAGACTGTCGGTCACTTGTCCAACAGGCGTTACTAACTCCTGATCCGAGATTTCCCTATTAATAGTAGTGTTCAAAAAAAGGTCACTCTTTACACCATCTGAATGTTGTTGTTGTTGTCTTTCACTTTCAAAATCAATTTCTCGTAATTGTTCTTCGGATATACGATCTTGTAGCATTTGAGTACTCAATGTAGGTCTGAATAATGGTGTTGGTGGTGGTAATGTATCATCTTCACTTTCTAATTGTGACCTAACAATTTCAGATTCTCTTAATAATTCACTTCTATCCCGTTCTAACCTGTCTATATCCATTTGTCGTTCAGATTCACTAACATATCTATCAGCTGTATGATAACTTGCTAAAGAAGAAGTATCTGTAATCGCAGTTTCAGCTAATGATCGTTGTCGGTTATGCGGAGGACGGGTTCTCATCTGCCTTAATTTTTGTTGTGAATCATGGGTATAACTAACATAGCTGGTTAGAGAATTCTTTGAAGGGCTTGGGATTCTATATCCGTCATTTACATTTATTGAGGTATCAGAAATAACTGAATTAACATGGGTTTTAGATCTTTGAGGTGATGTTTCTCTAAAATCTTTTTTAAATAAATCTGAATTATTTTTTAAATCAAGTTCAGCTTTAAATGCTTTATTTGTTGGTACTGTTTTTAAATATCTATTCATTGAATATGATTGATCTTTATTTATAGAATCAAATGATTGATAATGGGTTGAATTATTTTTTAAAGTTGATGAAGTTAATGGTAATTTTGTTGATGGTGGAATGGGATCTTTATCTTTTGATGAAGAAGAAAGATTTAAAGATCTTGTGGGAGAAACATCCCTTATGTTTAAATTTTTGCCAATTTGATTTGAATTTGTTTCATCTGATGTAATATAAGACATTTCCTTATAATTATTATTGTAAGATGCATCTCCTATTGTAACGCCGCGTGCCTGCCGTTGGGTTCTCTCATCTGATATCACATTAATATTTGATTCTTCTTTTGGATGGTCATCTAGAACAACAATAATTTCACGACTGTTTAATGGAGTTGTTACTTTTGGGTCAGGTAATTTTGAGGAAGTGACAACAACTGGCGTTTTCGGAGCAGTATACACATTCGTGGCATTAATTGTATTCCCACGTGTAGGGGAATATCCTTTAACCGTTTCAATCGTTGCCGTGCTTTCAAGAGGGTTTTCGGCTGTCAACATTGGATCTAGTTGCATTTTGTTGAAAGTTTTAATATCAGCAGGAGAGTCAATAGCTGAAACATTATCTCCTTCAGTAGAACCTGTTGAATGAATACTAGCTGTTATGGAGTGTATTGACATTGATTTATCCAATTTTCCTTTAATACTACCTCCAAATGACCCACGACCTTGATTATAACTATGAGTTGGTACTTTAGGAGTTGTTATGCTATATCCAGTTGCTCCTACTGGTGGATTATCATAATTGGAAGATGCTCTAGTAAAAGCTGATGATCCTGTAGAAATGCCAGAAAGTCCAGAAGCTCCAGAAGCAATTCTAGGAGCATCATGTTTTGAATATTGATGCTCAACCTGTTTATTTTTAACATGAATTTTTTTCACTTTAATTTGACCATTGTGATCATATTTATAAGAAGAAGCTGATTCTCCACTCTCCAATGAACCAGGTTTGTTGTAATTGATTGGTGAATGTTCTTGTTCATTGGAATGATCACTGTTTTGTTCTCCATAATCAAGCATCACCAATCGTTGTGGCCTAATGCCATCTTCAGCATCAGATATCACTTCATAATTTGTAATGTTTGAAATAATAGATCGGCGTATCCCCATTGGAGAACTAGCAGCTGATTCATCATCATAATTTAAATATGGTTTTTGGAGTAATTCTCCATTAAACGATTTATCCGAATAAGCACTTTTACTTCTTAAATGAGATTTGAGTTTGGGTGTTTGAGGCGGATAGTGGGATGCAGAGATATCAGTCAATAATGACCTATCAGATAAGGTACTTTGCGATCTTCCATGTTTCCCTGGACCCATATTAACAGGTTTGGTTGGATTGTTTGGTGTGATTATCCTATAGCTATTACTCATGGTGTTGCTTGAGCTCCCTTGTGAAAGTGATGGCTCTGGCGTGTTGTTGTATTGGCGATCCTCTTCAAGTACCAATGCTGATATTGGGTTTGAGGCTGAAGGCCGCAAATTACCAACTTTTGGGCCCCTTTTGTACTCTTTTGGAATACTAACATCACTTTTATCAATGCTTGATCTGCTATTGAAGTTACTTGAGGCGGTTTCATATAGAGTTTTAGGAGGTGATGAAATAGATGCACTGGATGCACTCAAGTTTTTATGAAAAGCTAAATCAGAAGGATAAAATCGCGTTCTACTGGAATTAGGTCTAGTGGAATTTATAGGTATAGCACCAAGGTTACCATTGCCGTCGATAGATTTCATCTCTTCATGATCAGAAACTGCTTCAAGGACTTCGCCCGAACTTGAAAATGTATCAATCATTTTTGTTAATTGCTGAAAAGAAACAGATTTGCGCGCGGACTCACTTTTCGTAGCTTTATTGTAGTTGGAAGTCGGTAAACTGTCAACGGCCTCAGTATCAAGAGAGACCCGATTATCACCTGTATACTTTAGAGTTGAAGGACTCGAGGTCCGCTGAGAAGAAGTAGATCCTTCTCTTAGTTTATCCTCTGAATAGCTAAATTGTTGGTTCCTATCACCAGCCTCCTCTGCAACATTCACAGAAGAGATATGGCTTTCGTAATCATCGTCTTTTAAACCCGTCATTTGTCAATCATATGCAACTGACCGAGTAATATGGAGAACACTATTGTATACAAATTGTAAATTGGAGTTGACCTTTGTGCGTCCGTTTTCTTTGTGAACGGCCGTGACTAATTTTGAGATGAGGTCCTTAGTCGCTGGAAGAGAAATGTTTTTCCTTCGATTATGTTTTGTGTAAATTCGATATTTCAGCTTATAATTATTCCCAACAAGGCAAGGGGTCGCATTAATATATGAAAATTGATGTTGGGACAACCAGAAATTACATCTTCATGCAATTGAAATTGAAGCAAGTAGCAATTGGGGTTTAAAAACACCTCTACATTTATCTGCTCTTTCTTGAATATAATTGTCATGCACTCCATTATATTTCCGGAAATAACGTTATAATTATAGTTAAATATAGCTGTTTCTTTCTTTTTTATGTCACGCATTCGTTACGTTACAAAGTGCTTGATATTCCTATAAGTCAAATATAGCTATAAGAAAAAATATATTGCAATTGAGACTCATTAACTAAAATTTGCAATTGTGTATGGTGATTTATCATAATATTATTGATGAGAACAAGTTTAAAACAAATTAAACCCATCTTCTAGCTATAAATACAGACACGTTAGCTAGAGAAGTTTATTGTTCTTAAGCTTGCTTGATAAACATAGTTATAGGCCATGGATTATTTACATATCTACAGAGCGCTTAAGTTAACATTACGTGGTCTTTAATAGTTATCGAGAGCTGATGTTTGATTAATATTAATATTGCTAAAAGTATGAAGATTCCAATTTAAACTTTCTATTAATTTGTAGTGATTTTGTACTGTTTATGGGTGGGTTGTCTAAATATATCGAGTATATAGAGAAACCGTTTTGTTTATTAACATAAGACTATCTAGCTTTGTTTAATTTTATTGCATAAACCTTATAACTTACACTTTCTATTTCAATGTTAATATGATGTTAAAGTTATTGTGGTGAACAAGAAACATATAAAAGATTATGATAATAAACGAAAAGACCGGATATAAAAAAGACAACTATATTAATATTTCTTTAGACCGGAGTATATATATAATGTTTTTAGCTAGTATAGTAGTGTAGTTGGACATTAATACTTCTACTGGAACAAACAGCAACAGACATTGTAGCTTTGTATTAACCAAATACATAACTCATAAAATCAATTAATGGGCTAATAACTAGTTATTTGGAGATTTTATTTAAGTAAAATAGGATGGGGAACAAATGATCTGAATTCCCTCAATTTTTCAACCATTTTATAATCTATAAATCAACATGCATAAAGCTTACTTCTTATTTGGATTCCAGATATATAATTTTCATTCTTCTCAAGAATAGAATTTGAATGAAATAAAGGACTTGAATTCAAAGACATTATTAGTTCCAAGAAATTTATACTCAGTTAGGTAATAATACCAGTAAGTTGTAGTCTGTAGATTTTTTATCACCAGAAACTCTAATTCCATACCATTTCTATGGATATTAGTACCAAAGTACTTTTGTTTGTACCTTTAATAATGTTCCTCATTTTCAAACCAGTAATCGGCTCATCTGGTTGAAGATCCATTTTAATAATTTCCTTCAATATATTTAGCAATATTAGAATGCATGATTCCACTATAGGTAACACTCCTTTACCATCCCACTATTTAGCACCATTAACTATGATATCTGTAACAGATACAGAAATAAAAGGACATTTCTCATTATTTATAAAAGTGGTGGTATCATCCCTGGTGTACTTCTTGGAGCTTGATTTAACACACTTTACGATTACTGGGTTAGATCTATATATATTCATTAAGATTAAAGAATTTATTATTCACGGTATCTTTTCTATATATTCCAAATTTGGAGCTTACTGATCCGGGAATATCTGTTGGTTGTAATGGAGGAGAGGCGGATTTTACAAAAATATGAACGGATATTGCAGGATTATCATGTTTAAAGTAAAAGATAAATAAATGAACGGAACCTTATAATTAATTTTGCAATTGATAAATAAAAGAAAAATAGTAAATACTTAGATGTATAGTGGTAGAATATAAATTAAAATCATATGTGTGTGTGTCAAACTCTTTTAATTTTTTTTTTTTTTTTACAAAAATTTTAAGGACGTCTTTCTTTGAATTTTGCTAGTAAGGTTTATATATTAGGTCTGACCATATCAAATTTCTCTGGTATTATTATAACTCTTTCCAATTAACTAAATGATGAATTATTGGGCTATTATTTTAGCTTTATGGTATACCTACCTGATTTTACTTAATTGAGTTACTTATTTTTATTTTCATTCCACAACACATGAGATATGTAATCTTTGTGTATATCAGCGTTATGGTAAAATATTAAGACTCATTAAATTCAATCAGGCCTGGGTTATATTAATCAAATTATTTAATATTCTGATGGTTATAATATTTGAAATGATCATTTGTTACTTGAAATGGTTAAAAAGTATAAGTACATTTTACTATATTCCTAAAAAAAAAAAAAAAAAAAAAAAAAATCAACTTATTATTACCATACACAAGAAAATTATGTTTTAAAAGAAATTCTATGCTTGGCTTTTCAACTATAGTTAGTTCAATATGTTAGTCTGATAATTTGTTTATGACATTTTGAATTTTTCAGCTGTGTGTGAATAAATTGAATAAATGAAGCTAACCCCCTTTATTTTTTTCAATTAGATGGTTACGGGTATTGATTATTTTGAATATTGATTATTGAATGTGATGGGTGAATTACTTGTTAATTAAAAAAGATTATGTTACACAAAAAGACGAAGCTTAAGATGAATATATTCTTCGGTATATATTGATATCTATTTATTAAAGTTTACTTAACTCTTTAGAAAGATCTATTTATGAGATTCTTGTCTGTATATCATTTTTAATATTAGTAGGAATACAAGGCAAGTACGTAGAATGTGATATGATGAACCAAAGGTGAAGTTAAGCTTAAGGTTGACACGTGCAGAGAATCACTGTTATATTGTAATTCGCTCATCTGTATCATATCTGTAACGTTAACGGTAAGAGCTAGCTAATTAAGATGTGTCTTTTTTTTAAATTAAATAATTGTAAGAGTTAAGCAAAAAATAGAAACAATATATTAATAAAATAATATAAATAGCCTATATCATATATACACAGATAATCATCACGATAAAATTAAATTAACAATAAACCGGAAACGTAACACATCATGAGGAAACATAAATTATATAAAAATAAAAATAAAAAAATAAAAGGAGTCAATGGCGAATTTGAAGTTCAATAATAATAATATTGACATTTTCACGGGCTTTAGCACGATAATTAATATAAATAAACATAACAAGATAACAGCATATATAATCACAGGCAAAAGAGATAATTAATTAATTGTAGGTAGTAAGTTTTTGATAAGGAAAGCGGATGAGTTAATTGTTAATTATTAATTGTTAATTGTTAATTATAATTATTAAATAAATTTAATGAGTAAGTTCTTGTAAAGAAATAATTCTTGCTGTATCATCATTTTGAACAGGAGGATGTGGGTTTGAACTACCAGATTGAACTTGTTCAGCAATATTATCCATAGCATTTGCACTTGGCATAAATATAACTTTTGAACCAGCAGTTTTAGCCATTGCTTGCATTGCATCAAGATATCTAATTTGCATAGCAGCTTTTGAAGCTAAAATATCAGCAGCTTTTCTCATTAATTTTGCACTTTCAACTTCAGCTCTTGCAGCAATAATTTTACTTTCACCAATTCTTTTACTTTGAGCAGCCATTGATAAAGATTCTTGTAAATCTTGAGATAAAACTAAATCTTTAATTAATATACTTTCAACTCGAACACCCCAACCAACAGCAGTTTCATCAATAATTTCACGGATTGAAGTTGCAACTTCTTCACGTCTTTCAATAACATCTTGTAAATTTCTTGCACCAACGACATGTCTAAGAGTTGTTTGAGTTCTTTCTTCTAAAGCTTGAGCAACATCAGAAACACCAAATACAGCTTTATGAGGAGCAACGATATGATAATATAAAACTGAAGTTAATTGAAGATTAACATTATCTTTTGTCATACAAACTTGTCTTGGAATTTCTTTCATTTGAATTTTAACTTCAACTCTTTTTAAAGATTCAGAAATTGGATTAACTCTAATAAGACCAGGATCAACAGCTTTATAAAATTGACCAAATCTACTAATTAAGCCAACAGTACCTTGTTGAACTTCTTTAAAAGGATTTGGACAACAAAAACAACATGGAATAGCACCCATTACACCAACACAATTACCAATACCATTCATAAAAGCACCATATAGACCATCTTCTGGTACAGGCATTTCATATGCATAAGCGGCTTGTAAATCAGATTTTTTAATTCTTTCAACACCTACAACGGGTTCAGGTATTGGTTTTAAACCATCAAGTTTATGATCGACATCTTGTGAAGTTGTAGCGCTTTTATTGATTCCGAATTCGTCTTGAAGACTGAGATTGTCACTCATTGTTCAAATACTTTTGATTATTAAAGATATATTACAAATACGAGGAAAGATAGGAGATCAAGATCTTATATAGTCGCCTGGTAACGCGGCCACCCCAATTGTATGAGACAAGTCGGTCACACTCTGAACTTTACTAAACTATAACCTTCGCTCACTTCAAAATATTAACAGAGAGTGGCTGTGTCTTCCTGGATAGTATTTGGTATCAATTTAGTGGCATATTAAATCCCTCTCATTGATCCAAACTGCCTCATTGCAGACTCACAATGACTGAGAACCCGATGATTTGCCTGACTCGGACACGTTTCCTGCCAGATACCATGGTAGTCACGAATCATTTTATTAGTCCTTTTTACGAACCTCGGCAAACGCTAGCCCCCTCGGATTAGGCCACTGCTTATGATGTAAGCATCCCGTGTGTGTGCAACGATATAAAAAAAAAACACAAGCCTCGTTTCATTGTGGGACGGTGATCCTCCGTGGGGCCCGTGCTATCCATAAGCGGAGAACGCAGTTACATAATGCCTGACTAAGGCAGCCCACGAGCCATGTTTCCATTGCACTGCTAGTGAACGTGCATAAAAGTAGATTACGTAATAACCAACAAGCAAAAAAAGAAGAGAGGATGTCTGGAGTTTTGATGTTGTTGTTTTTTAACCTCTTCAAACAAATATTTTTTCTTGGATTAAAATAATTTATTTCTCGTTTTTTCTCTCGTAAATTTAAGAGACAAGGATCCTAAAAATAAATATAATATTTTTATTTTCATTTTCATTTTTGTTTTCATTTTCATTTTCATTTGTTTTATCTCCTATTATATGATGATGTCAACACCAACAACAATAACGACGATGGGGCCAATACTTTTGATTTTGATTTTCACTTTATTTCAATCGACAGTAGTTAAAGCAGATGGAACTATTTTGGGAACATGGTCATCAAAATCAAATACCGTTTTTACAGGACCCGGATTTTATGATCCAGTTGACGAACTATTAATTGAACCGGATTTACCTGGTATAAGTTATTCTTTCACCGAAGATGGGTACTGGGAAGAAGCTTTATACGTAGTTACAGCAAATCCAAGAAGACCCCAATGCCCAACAGCAGTGTTGATTTTTCAGCATGGGACTTATCAATATTTATCAAATGGTTCGTTAGTTTTAATACCTTTTGAATCCGATGGAAGACAATTATTAAGCGATCCTTGCGGACAAGGGATTGAGTCTGTTTATTCGAGATATTCACAGCAAGAATTAATGTCGTCATTTATGGTATCTATTGATAAGTATCATGGAAGATGGAAATTAAACCTCTATGAATGGGATGGAAATCCAAAGCAACCAATGTACCTGGCGTACAGACCACCGATGATGTTACCAACCGAAGCTCTGAACCCAACATCACAAGCGCAACTCGACAAAGCGAACAGACAAACTGCAGCGAAAGGATCATTTGGGGTGACCGGAGGAGACGCGACTACGAACGGCGAGACGACCGCAGTCAAAAAAAGAGACGGACTAAGGGAACGTGTCCGACGGTCGCTCGAAAACCGGAATAGAACAAGCGCACGAAAAACGGAACAGAGCGCAGATTACATATGGTGGGGAGGCATTGGCATGGTGATCATCGGAGCGGTGACTATGCAAGTGGTATAGGCATACATACAAATATACAATACAACTTTTGCTTTTGAGGCTTGCTCGAGCCGGCCGTGGGGGGGTAACCAACCTTATTCAGGGCCTGACGTGTGCGGCCGCGTGCAGCAGAGCCTGCCGGATTGGGACCGTTTCTGCGCGATGAAGGCACGGCCGCCGCATCTTCGCAGCCTACATAGTTCCCCTCCTTCATGTGATTGTCGCAAGTATATAAAACTTTGGGACTTCCCTCCCGTTCTGGAGACCTCTGCAAACAGGAACAATGCAAACCTCCTACTCCCCGGACGTCCAGGCCCGTGTCAAGTCCTACCCGTCGCTGCCCCCCCCCGGCGTGACAGCAAGCACCCCAATTCTCTCTGCCTACTCTCCCCAGATCTTCGATGCATCTGACTCAACCAGGAAACAAGCCGTTCCCCTGCCCAATTCGGCCCAAAAGGGCTACTCTTCAATCTACAGAAACGTCCGGTCCGTGGACCATTTGTCAAGCGTGCCGCATCCGGACATCTCCACGGCCTACGACGCTTTTGTGCTGTCCTCTGCAAACTTCTCCGACAGAAACTGTATCGGGGAAAGAACTCTGGACCCTGTTTCCGGCGAATGGTCTGCTGAGTACTCTTATCTGTCTTATTCGGAAGTCGCCCGCCAGAGAGACCTATTCGGCTCCGGCTTGACCCATCTGATCAACGATGTTCATAAGATTAAGGCTTCCAATGATGAAAATCAATTCGCCCTCACCATTTATGCCCCCAATAGAGTTCATTGGGGCATCACTGATTTAGCGGCCCAGGCTTATTCTTTTGTTTCTGTCTCCTTATATGATACTTTAGGTCCTGATACTTCTGAATATATTTTAAATTTAACTGAAAGTCCTGTTATTGTTTGTTCTTTGGATAAAATTCCTATCATTTTAAAATTAAAACCAAAATTACCTTTTTTAAAAATTATTATTTCAATGGATAGTTTAAACAATCAATTTGATAAATCTGGTCATTCAAAAAAAGATTTATTAAATCATTGGTCAAAAACTGTTGGCATTGATTTATATGATTTTGATGAAGTTTTAAAATTAGGTGGAAAAAATCCAAAACAACATATTAAACCAAATCCTGAAACTTTGGCAACTCTTTCTTTTACTTCTGGTACTACTGGTCCACCAAAAGGTGTTCAAATTTCTCAAGGTAATTTAGCTGCTGCTATTACAATGTGTCTTAATTCAATGTGTGCTGATATGAATGATCATAAATATGTCTTTTCTTTATTACCATTAGCTCATATATATGAAAGAGTTTGCTTTTTAATGTCTGTTAGTTGCGGATGTACTGTTGGTTTCCCACATGGTTTATTAACTGAATTATTTGATGATATTAAAATTTTTAAACCAACTCATTTTAATGCTGTACCAAGATTATATAATAGAATTGAAAATGCTTTAAAAGAAGCAACTGTTGAAAAAGATGGTTTAGCTGGTACAATATCAAGATATGCAATTGAAGCAAAATTAGCAAAAATTAAAGAAAATGGTGAATTTAGACATTTATTTTGGGATTTTGTTTGGTCAAGAAAATTAAGAAATAAAATTGGTTTTAGTAGATTAGAATTTTTATCAACTGGTTCTGCTTCAATTGCTCCTGAAACTGTTGATTTTATTAAATCTGCTTTAAGTGTTGATTTTTGTCAAGGTTATGGATTAACTGAATCAATGGCTGGTATTTCTCTTGCTTGGCCATCTGATAAATTAACTGGTCCATGTGGTCCAATTGCAATTACAACTGAAATGAGATTAAGAGATGTTCCTGAAATGAATTATACTGGTAAAGATAAACCATGGCCAAGAGGTGAAGTTCAATTAAGAGGTCCACAAATCTTTAAAGGTTATTTTAAAAATGAAGAAGAAACTAAAGCTGCATTAGATCCTGATGGTTGGTTTTCAACTGGTGATGTTGGTTCAATTGATGATGAAGGTAGACTTCGAATTATTGATCGTGTTAAAAATTTCTTTAAATTAGCTCAAGGTGAATATATTGCACCTGAAAAAATTGAAAATAAATATCAAAGTTATAATCCTTTAATTTCTCAAATTTATTTACATGGTGAACCATTAGAAACTTATTTAGTTGCAATTATTGGTATTGATCCAGTACAATTATCCCAGTTTTTAAAATTAAAACATCATGAATCAATTCCTCCTAATGATTTATATAATTTAAAAGAATTTTCTTCATCACCAAAAATACGAAAATCATTAATTGAACATTTTAATGAAAATATAATTCCTGCAAAATTATTAAAATTTGAACAAATTAAAAATATTTATATTGATTTTGAACCATTAAATATAAATAATGGTACTTTAACTCCAACTTTAAAAGTTAAAAGACCTGTTGCTGGGAAAGTATTTAAAGATATTATTAAAACTTTATATAAAGAAGGTCCACTTGTTGGTGGAAGTGATAAAAAAGGTGTTAAATTATAAACAAAAAAAAGAAAAATTTATTATAATTTACATTTATTTTTTATATTTTATTATTTTAAATTTTATTATTTTAAATTTTATTATTTTAAATTTTAAATTTTTTTATTTGTTGCAAAATAATCTTATTATATATATATATATATATATATATATTTATAATCAATTCAATACTCAAATAGACATCAATAAATATATATGAATTATGATTTTTGATATTAAATATTTAAAAGTTTTAAAAAAAAATTTTTTTATAGAGGATTTCTAAAAAGGAATTAAACGCATATCGGTTTCTTATGATTAATAAAGAGGACTTTGAGCACTGGAAAAGCATTTCCACTAAGAATATATTCATAATTCCGATGAAACTGACTTACAAATCTGTGAGTTAGCGATTAGTTTTTATTATTCATCCACAGAGGAGCTTAATTGGAGTATATAGGGGTCGAACTCGTCTCCTCAAAAGTTCAACATAAAGATCTTTGATAGACGTACCAAAATCAAGTTACCTGCTGAAGAAAAAGAACTTCATAAAGGCGACGATGATCTATGAAAGCAGTAAAAAAAAAAAATTACTTATTTTTTGCATTTTTGCATCACCACCAAAAGATAATTTGTTTAAAATCGTTGAAGCATATGAAAACGGAATTTCAAATGAAGATGAATCAATAAAGTTTTATCGACAATTATCTGAAATGGACTGATATACAAGTTCACTACCGAAACAGTCTTTCAATATTTAACACAAAAGGAGGCAGCTTCGTCTTTATCAGTTCTATAATATGTGAGACTACATTTACCTGAATCAGAGGTGGGGTTTGAATTCCCAGAGAGAAAAAAGAGAGATTCTATTATGTAAATAGAGGCTAGAACAATGGATGGTTTAGAATTGCACAAAAGTAGTTAGAAAAAATAGTAAAAAAGCTCTTTGGTAAATTTCAATCATTTGGGAATACATACTATCGAGATTATAACAATTGCATGTAAGATAGCAATCTTGAACTTCTCTGATATCCCAATACATCAATTGCATGTTTATAGCAATATTTTTAGTAAGTATTAAGTTGTCATAAATTTGACTATATTTTGAAAATGTGTTGATTTGTTGCCAAGTTCTTTAGTTATAGGTGTATAACCCTCACACAAAAAAAAAAAAAAAAAAAAGATATATATATTATCCAACATATGTATATTATCTTAATTATGAGATTAAGTAGATTTTAGTAATGCTATTCTTAACAATTTATATTTGTTTATCTGATTTGGCAACTTGTGTAACAAACTTGGATGGTAGCTAAGCTTTTTTGGGACCTTTTCTCTTTAATGGTGGGTATATTATTGCAATTGCACACATAGTAAAATATTACAGTTTCTACATCTGTAAGTATACTAGAGGTATCAGAAATATTTCTCCCTTGATATTGCTTTATCATGAAAATGCTTGTGATCCGGGTTGAGCCATTTTTGGCACACCTCAGCCAAAGTCAGACATATGTAAAATAAAATGCATATCTTTATCATTTTTTCAATCCAACAACACACTATTGAGCAAAGCAATAATCCTAAATGTATAGTTAAGCTTATTTCTATTTAAGGCTTAAGTTTTTGTTAATGAAATGGGGAATAATTAATTAAATCAAAGTACCCATTCGATCCATTGATACGTACAGTTACTAGTGATATCTATTAACTAGTATCATAATTCACTCCCTTTGATTGATTACTAGATTTAAAAATATATTCAGTTCCAATATAATTGATAAGCTTAAGCAGGCTTTACCATGATCCTTCTACAATAGTCATTCAAAACACATCAAGGCAACACATTATAAGCTTCAAATTTCCCTTCCTTAACATTAGAAATATCTTCCAGCATTATTTATTATTTGCTATTTTATCAACATCTTGACCTATAAAATAAACATACATGTACATTTAAATCATCAAAATGGTTCAAATGCACCCTCAAATTAATTCATCAATTGCAATGACTGGATCAATTGGAGCTCTGACAACTTTTGGCACTAAGCATGCTAAAAGGACAAATAAAATTGTTATGGATACACCAGATATCCTCCCAGCATTTGAAAACAATAGATATAATGCAGTTCCAATTACACGATCAGCAGTTGCAGAAATTGCCTTAAAGAGATAAACATATTTTGGTTTTAATATTACCTTACCAATGTCTCGATTAGTTGGATGTAATAATTCACCAGTTTCTGAAACAAGAGATTGTGAAGGAGCATTAAATGGAACTGTAATATTTAAATAAACAGGTTGATGATCTGAAGTATCAATTCCTTTAATTGAATCATAGGTATGAACAATAGCAGGATCTGTTAAATATTGTTTAAATAATATTCTATCACACCATGATGGTGTTCTTTTTGTTGTATATATTCCTGGTTTTCCTAAAACAAATTTATAAGTAGGATTAAATGAAATTTTTGCTTCATCAAATCCAAAAAATGCATCATTTTGTTGGATAACAAGAGATAATTCATCAACTGTAGTAGCAGAATTTTTTAATAATGGGACAGATTCAGTATCAAAAGAAATTCTTTGTGTTTCAACAAATCCTGGATTAAGACTAGTAGATGCTGCATCATTGCTATGATCTGGAACTTCTGTCACTTGAGCTCTATAATTTAAATCACCCATAAAAAATAAATGTGAACCAGGTTTATATAATCCATAACCATCACCAAAATCCAAATATTTAGCAATACTTAGGAAATCATGATTTCTTTTAATACGATTTGTAAGTCCTTCATTTGCAGCCAAATGAGCATCAACAAAAGTAAATTCAGTTTGTTCATCTTCTGATAGTTTAAGCTTAAAACGAATCCCCACAGCACCTTTCAGACTAGAAAAGAAATAACCTGTACTTGTTGATCCTTTTAATACAGATGATTTTATGACTGAATTAGGAATAGAAGTATAAATCGAAATGTATATTGCACCAACTGATCTTGAACCAACCTTTGTATATAATGCTTCCACATCCCCATTTGTATACTTATCCTCTAATGATTTTTCAATTATATTATCCAAATGTGATGTGAATGGTAGAGTTGAAGTTGCAAAAGAAGCATCCATGATGGGGCAGATCTCTTCAAATCCAAATACAACTAGATGGGGTGGTATATCTGGTAGGACAAAGCCTAGTCTTGGAACCAAAACATCGCTTGGGGGTGAGGCTTTGGCACAATTGTAAGTGAATAAAAAAAGGTCGATTCCGTCGATCAAACTTGACGGCATAATTGATTTGAATGATAATGTATCGATAAATGATACAGTTTGACGTTAACCTTAAGGAAGGTACTAAACATCCCGTAATTTAGCAGAATAACTTACGGGAATATAATCCCACACACAATATAATTATAATAGTGACCTTAACCTACTTACTTAATATAATTATAACAATGATCATGATGTTTCCACAGACTTCCGTAATATCATGATGTGGAGTCTATAAAAATGGAGAGACCAATTTATTGATTTTTTTTTTGTTCTTATATTTATTTTCATTCTTTTATTCATTTGGCAGTTAACTTATAAATGGTCTCTCATAAACCAAATCTTAATGATGCTTCTGGTTCAGAACACAAGCCAGAAGATCCTACTGCTACAGCTATTCTAAATAATAAAAATAAACCAAATCGTAAGCTTTAATTTGTAATATTGAATAAGGGGTGAAAGAGATTATAGATTTATATACTGACAACTATGTTTTAGGATTAATTGTTGATGATGCTATAAATGATGATAATTCAATCATCACCCTTTCATCACAGACGATGGATAAGCTTGAACTATTTCGTGGTGATACTGTTCTTGTAAAAGGTCACAAAAGAAGAGATACTGTCCTTGTTGTTTTGACAGATGATAATTTAGAGCCAGGTTTAGCCCAAATCAATAGAACTGTTAGAAATAACCTTCATGTGAAAATTGGAGACCTAATAGTAATTCATCCATGCCCAGATATAAAATATGCGACTCATGTCTCTTGTTTACCTGTTGCTGATACAGTAGAAGGAATTACAGGAAATCTATTTGAAACTTATCTTAAGCCTTACTTTTTAGATTCTTATAGGCCAGTACGGAAACATGATATTTTTACTGTTCGACAGGGAATGAGACCTATTGATTTTCAAGTAATAGATGTTGATCCACCTGAATATGCTATTGTTTCCGAAAATACAATTATTCATTGTGAAGGTGATCCAGTTGAGAGACCAGATGAAACAAACCCTAATGATATAGGTTATGATGACATTGGGGGCTGTCGTAAACAATTGGCACAAATTAAAGAAATGGTAGAATTACCATTAAAATACCCTCAGTTGTTTAAAACTATTGGCATAAATCCTCCAAAGGGAATATTAATGTATGGACCTCCTGGTACCGGTAAAACTTTAATTGCAAGAGCAGTTGCAAATGAAACTGGTGCTTTTTTCTTCTTAATTAATGGTCCAGAAATAATGTCAAAAATGGCCGGTGAATCAGAATCTAATTTACGTAAAGCATTTGAAGAAGCTGAAAAGAAAGCTCCATCAATTATTTTTATAGATGAACTTGATTCAATTGCTCCAAAAAGAGATAAAACAAATGGTGAAGTAGAAAGAAGAATTGTTTCTCAATTGTTAACTTTAATGGATGGTATGAAATCAAGATCAAATGTTGTTGTTATTGCTGCAACAAATAGACCAAATACAATCGATACATCATTAAGAAGATTTGGTCGTTTTGATAGAGAAATTGATATTGGTGTTCCTGATCCTGTCGGTAGATTGGAAATTTTAAACATTCATACAAAAAATATGAAATTAAATGATGATGTTGATCTTGAACAAATTGCTTCTGAAACTCATGGCTATGTTGGTTCTGATATTGCATCATTATGTTCTGAAGCTGCAATGCAACAAATCAGAGAAAAATTGGATTTAATTGATTTAGAAGAAGAAACAATAGATGTTGAAGTTTTAGATAGTTTATCAGTAACAATGGCTAATTTTAGATTTGCTCTTGGTACTACAAATCCATCATCATTACGTGAAACTGTTGTTGAAAGTGTTAATGTTTCTTGGGAAGATATTGGTGGTCTAAATTCAATTAAAGAAGAATTAAAAGAAACTGTTGAATATCCAGTTATGCATCCTGAATATTATACAAAATTTGGATTAGCTCCATCCCGTGGTGTCTTATTTTTTGGACCTCCTGGTACGGGTAAAACGTTATTAGCTAAAGCAGTTGCAACTGAAGTATCTGCTAATTTTATATCTATTAAAGGGCCAGAATTATTATCAATGTGGTTTGGAGAATCTGAATCCAATATTCGTGAAATTTTTGATAAGGCCCGAGCTTCTGCACCATGTGTTGTATTTCTTGATGAATTGGATTCTATTGCTAAAGCAAGAGGAGCATCTGCAAGTGATGCTGGTGGTGCTTCGGATAGAGTTGTTAATCAGCTTCTTACGGAAATGGATGGTATGAACATTAAAAAGAATGTTTTCATCATTGGCGCAACTAATAGACCAGATCAAATTGACCCTGCTTTACTCAGACCCGGAAGATTAGATCAAATGATTTATGTACCATTGCCAGATGAGCCAGCTAGATTATCAATATTACAAGCTCAATTGAGGAAAAGTCCTTTAGAACCAGGTCTAGATTTAGAATCTATTGCAAAGGTAACAAAGGGATTCTCAGGCGCTGATTTATCATATATTGTTCAGCGATCAGCAAAATATGCTATTAAAGATAGTATTGAAAGTGAAGCACAAAGACTCAAAGAATTAGAGAGCCAAGGAAAATCAGAAGAAGATATAGATGTTGAAATGAAAGAAGAGGACCCAGTTCCTTTTATTACAAGAAAACATTTCGCAGAAGCAATGAAGACAGCCAAGCGCTCAGTCTCAGATGCTGATCTTAGAAGATATGAAGCTTTTGCTCAAACTATTATGTCTTCTAGAGGACAATTTTCCAATTTTAAATTCAGAGCAGGTAATGCGGCTGGTGCTGAGAATTCCAATGATAATTTTGGCGAAGCTGAAGAAAATGACGATCTTTATTCTTGAATTAAATGCATACGGATAACTGATCCTTTTCTTAATCTTGATATAGTACATATTATATAACGTATTTATTTGTTAGCATTTATAATTAAGCTCAATTTCAGAAAATAGGTATGTAGTTTAACGGGAAAAATTAATATTAGTATATTAAAATGAGTTAGAACAGGGTCATATTAATGGGAATGTCAACTCACAATTAGTATTCATAAACCTTGTTATATGATAAGGTTTCACATATCGGTGTGGTTGATGTCAGCAAATACCATATATCAGGGTAGCTGAGGTCACTAAATAGATCGATTATAAATTCCGAATATGTTATTAATACAGAATAAGACTATAGCTACCATTATTAGTACCATACCTGTACCTATAGTAATCCCTGTTTCTTTAAATCGTGATACACTTTTTCAGACATAACATTACCTTCTTCATCCTCCATTTCAATTACATTTTCCTTGATACCGTCTTCTGTTTTTTTCTGCTTTTCTATCTTCTTCCAAAGTTCTAACGCCTCATTAATACTTGTGATACCTTTAAACGATATACTCGGCTCTATTCCAAGAAATTTTAGACCATTGCAATGCTGAACATCAACAAAATGCTTTTCAAATGTCTTTTGGCCCTTGTATGTTATGTTACCACAAATTTCACATTTATGTTTGATTCCAAGACCTTGTAATTTCCATAACCAAAAAGGGATTGGATTTCCATCAAAACCAAGAGGTAAATTCAAAGGATTACCAGCATCAGCAGTATCAGATTCTTCGTCTGAATCCTTGTCGTCATTATGATTTTTATCCGTATTTAATAACTCTTGTTCATATTCTTCTTGTTCCCGTTCAAAGGCTAATATATCATCAAGTCGATCAGAAGGTAATAAGCGCTTCCGTCTCTGTACTTCGTCGGAAGTATCTGCCACCTTCGAGCCAAATAGCTCCGCTAATTCTTTTACTTTATATTCATATAAACCAATTTTTTTTTGTTTTGAAGAGGAATCATTTGTTTCTGTATTTCCAACAATATCATTTAAAGCTTTTGCTGCCCGTTTATGTTTTTTTCCATTCAAATGACCTTTATAAACTGTTTCTTTTGAGAAATATTTATCACAGGCTTTACAAAAAATACCTTTTACTGTCTCTTTTCCGTCAACTTCAAATTTTTTAGAATTATTCTCCCATTCCTTCTCAAAATCTTGTTCGATTTTTAATATCGTATGTTTCGGGTTCGATAAAGGTTGTGTTTTTAAGAGAAAGTTCTCCAAATAATTGGCTAGTTGTGAAATATAATCAAAATACTCTGTATCATTTTTGACAGCCAGAGGTAAATCATCAATTTTATTGAAAGTTAATAAATATTCTTCATATGTGTTCTTAACAAGTACTGACTTCATATTTAAATATTGACCATGATTTTTAACTAAGTCCAAGTATTGTCCATATCTCTCTTCATCCGAGAATAGAGAATCAATATTTAAATCAGCTGCAAAATCACTTAATACCGATAGTCTGGTATGTTCTAAGTCTTCTATCAGTTTTGGTTTAGATCCAGGTATATTCATTTTATATAAATTACCCAAATCTTCAACTTTTTGATTTGGATATCTCCTATGATAATCTTTAATTTTATCTATTTGAGAATGAAGTTGGTTAAAATTCATTTCAGGGTCATTAATTTCTTCAATTTCTTTTTCTCGTGATTCAAAATCGGTTAAAGATGATGAAGCTTCATCAGTTAATTTTTTCTTTTTATTAAGATTGCCATTAATATGACCATTACCATTCTCAACTTTACTATCATCATATAGACTTCTCTTTAAAAATAAACATTGTTTTTCATATTGATCTAAAAACTTTTTGATTTCATGTTGTTGTATTAAAAATTCTTTTAAATTTCGTTTCCTATTACTACTTCCTAAATTTCCTAGACCATTTGCAGTTGAACCGGTGAAAAGTTTCGGATTTCGGCGAAATCTATCCGCTATTGCTTGTTCAATCTGTTCAAGTTCTTCAAGTGCTGATCTTTGACTTTCAAGTGTTGTTGTCATTTGGGATGATAAATTGATTTTTCATATAAAGATTTTTTGAATTGATGTTAGATTAGTACACCCGTACATCAAACTCTTTTTCTAGACCTTATCATTTTATTATAGACCATGTTGACAATTCAGTAGAACTGAAACGTCCATAATTAAGTTTAAGATACAAAAGATTTTATCCTTTATTCGGAAAATTCAGTCATTTTACAGGAATTGATCATGATTAATAAGGTTAATAATAATATATTTTATCTATACTTCTACAGTTCATTTGCTACATATATCATTCTTAAAAAAAAAAAAAAAAAAAAAAAAAAAAAAAAAAAAAAAAAAAAAAAAAAAAAAAAAAAAAAAAAAAAAAAAAAAAAAAAAAAAAAAAAAAAAAAAAAAAAAAAAAAAAAAAA
>BCKZ01000005.1:387892-494174 GCA_001600815.1 Alloascoidea hylecoeti
ACATAAATCAAAAAAAAAAAAAAAAAAAAAAAAACCAAATCCAGAAATGAAATAGTACTGTAAATGTACTTTCGCTATAATATATCACTAGGGAAAGATTAATTAAATCCACAATAAAAGAAAAAAGAAAAAAAAAAAAAAAAAGAAAGATAAATATAGATTTAAACATTAGAAAATTTGTTTAAACGAAGAGATCTAATAACTTTGATTGAATACGGATGTTGCTTGATAACTATAGCGACTCATCATATTGTCTATTTCAAGCTCTTTGAGAGAATAGGGGTCGAGGGTCGGTAGTGGAGCATATGAGTTATTGTTACTTATATACGTGCTCAATTTTGTAGGGAGACCTTTGTAGGAAATTGATTCAGGTATTGTAATATTATTTTGTGAATTTAATGTATCATATGAACTACTGGAGGACAAGGAGTTTTCTGAACCAGAGTTCACTAAAGATGGTGGATAGGAAGAATCAAGTGATGATTCTGACATGTCCCTTATTAATTGATATGTTGGAGAATCTAATGATGAAGAAGTTTTATGGTTTATGGATCGTGTGACATTTTTGTTAGTGTATGAGATTGGACTAACTAGTAGCTGTTGAGGACCCTGGGTAAGTGTATTATCTTTTTCGTCTATAGACCTGTTATAATTGTGGTTATGTCTTTTATGGCCCACTCTAACTGGAGAAGTTGGATTGACAATAATTGAACATAGCCTATTACGTTGTTTTTGTGAATTGCATGAAAGATCTCTTCTAATTTGACTGCTACTTTTAATATCGTGCTTAATTGGTTCTAGGAACGGCCTTAAACTTTTGTATAAGTCTTGTTCTGTTATCCTTAAATTCCAATCAAGTAAGAAAAGAAGTTGTCGTTCCATTAAGTTGACGTCTTCAGTAGTGAAAAGTCCATCTGTGTAACCAGCCCAATGCTTATTTTTAGGTGACGAATCATTGAGATTCTTTGCTGCTAGGATAAGACAAGCCAGAAAGATTCTGTGTAGAGTGCAAGGCATTCCTTGGGCATCACTTGGTAGTTTGGCTTGAAGTCTTTCCAAATAAACAAGTGATGACATGAGCGTTGATGGATAAACGTTTGTGTACCGAACTAAGCGATTAATGAATGTCATTAAAGATGGCAATTGCCTCTGGCCTTTGACATTATTTGGTGAAGAAGGTGGGGAAGGGTAGGAGGTATTTTCATGCTTTGGAACGTTCAGAACTTTGAGGGTTTGTGAAACGAGATAGGCTATCATACCCTGGGAAACGGGTGATTTAACAAAGATCCTTAGAGCTGCTGCATTAGACATTATTAGATTGAGATTGTAAATGAATTAAGGGATGTATTAATATTGACAAATATGGATGAAAAGAGATATATTCCAAAAACTGGTAGAAAGACTGTTTGATTGACTGTTAAAATAAAAGAGATCAAATCAGGCAGAGCATTGATATTTATATCTATCCTGATAGATAAATCAGAAGGAGGTTTATTAACAGTTAATAATTATTATGCACCTCATGTAAAATCGAACTCGCGTACATACAGTAACCCCTGTCTGCGTCGGACTACCCCTGCAACCCACTTTGGGTAATATGGTGGTATGCATGCAGTAAGCTAACCCCTTTTGGCTTGTTACCTAAATTTAAGTGGGTTTTTCGCGTCGTGTTTAATTTATATTTCCACAGTCTGTTGAGCCCCTTCAAGTTTCATCACACAAAATAAATATTAATATTAAATTAAATGTTTCAACCTTTGATTATCATGCCTTAAAGTTTCAATGAATTTCGTAATGAATTTTACAATAAGATTTTTAATATTCTTAGAATTAGAATCCAAGTGTCTTGAAATTTGAATTACCCTGGTCGAGACTTTTGAGGAATCTTCGAATATCTGCATTCTGTGCTACTTGATTATCGCTAGAACTAATTACGAGAGCTGGTACAACACTTTGTAGCTATAAGTAGTGAATGTTCTCACCTTTTAGTACTTCACTGCTCTAGCAATCAATTTTTTTCTAGGTTATCATCAAGTTGCCTCATCGAATTGACTCCGAAATCACCTGTAACTATTAATAATTCTGAGCATCGATTATAATTGGTGGCTATATATATTTATAGACCTGTCAAACTGAATAAATTATAATACAATAAGTATTATAAATGAGGATTATATTAATATTTAGAAACAGTTCTAGATGAGCGCCAAATTGAAAGCCTGGTACCTCACCGCACTTCAAAATGTGAAATATACTCAATTGCTATCTACCTCTTACCTCTTTAGTACTAATATTGTAATGTAAATTTTGAAAAGTTTTTACCTATTATGCGGCCACTGTTCTGCAACTAATGCTTCTATTATTATAGTTATACATAACGAGTCTGCAATTAAATCTGCAATTTGTTACACATATAAAATCATTTGCTCAATGGTTCATCTCCGGCCTTACAATTCATTGGAACCACTTGAAATTGATTCCAATTCTCATCTGGATCTCACTATAAGTTTCATATAATTATTTTTGTTTGATACCACAACAAAATCTCCACAACGATCTCATATTCTTTACCTCCATGTATAAGTGCAGAATGTGATTGACCATGGATTTGCACATAATAAGAGTTTAAAATCATTAGCATGATTTGCTTACCAGCCCATTACATCCGTTTAGTCTTTGTCAACTCAGGGTTGTTTCCTCGTGTCCGCCACTCCCGAGTTGGAGGCAGATGACATAGCCGTGAAGCATGGTTTTCAACTTTTCATTATATATTAACAGATAGTGGCGAGTAGCTGCCTTGTTCCGCCAATTCCTATAATAATAATCCAATTAATATTTCATAGAACAATATATTAAACCGGTTAACCTAATTCAATTACCCCTAGATCAATTGCAAAATTACACATATTAGGTTTAGATATAATATAGTATCTTGCACTTATAATCATGATCATATATAATAGTGTCATTTAAAATCTTCTACATCCTTTAAAATGTGGAATAAGCTCAATAATTATAAAGTTATGCTAACAATATTCACATTGCGCACTTCCTTGATCTAAGCCTTTACGATTGCTTCAAACTAATGAATCTAATAATTATATTTTTATATAACGCTTATAATTAACCAAATGTAGCGAATGACTAGTAATTGCTTTAAATATAAGTTATAGTATGATGTGTGTGTGTGTATATCTAAGCCTTTTCCCTCCCAAGTTTAGTCTACCTATAAGTGAACTCCTTACAGTCTGAGCCTACATGTAGAAAAAAAGGCATCCGAGATTATTCATCTGGAGACTTGCGAGCATAATGAAATATTAATTTTGGGATTGCAAACGAATTAAAGATCAAGAAGGGGCTATGTATTGTTTTGTTACGATAACTTCCGATGAGCCGTTATGGCCGGTAACACCACAGGACCTAACGTATAACATTATCCCACCCAACATATATTAATAGTTTTTTATATAGTTTATATGCGACACTGAGTGTTGCGGTACCGATGGCTATGGTTAGTGATCATATAATTCTAATTAAATTCTAACGGTTATGATGGCTGAAATATACCATATACCACATAATTAATAAACGCTATAATCTACGCGTATATTTGTTTTTGATCATTAGATATAAATGGAAAATAAAAGAGTAACAAAACGTCTAGGATCTTAATATTCATACTTTTAGAACATAGGACAGAGAAAGATATAGAAATCGAATTTGCCTAGGGTGTAAATAATACAATTGTACCTTTAAATTATTAATATTAGTAATATTAGAATCTCCCGTGCTTAAACTAGTGGTATTCGAATAATGGGATATGCATATAAACATTTCTCTTCGATATTCTTTCATTACAGGAAAAGTTTCAAGTGTCCATATGGAAATTGATTAATAGAATTCAGCATTTATTGGTATAAGCAATTTAAAGTTTGCTCTAAAGGACGAATTTATCACTAAAACACATGGTATTCAAATAATTAATTATAAGGTACAGGAACGTTAACAATAAAAACGCTCCTACCTTTTAACATAAATTATTTATAATTATACTTAAGTTACCATGTGAAATCAATCTTAATTAAGAGCAATTGAGTCCCAAAAGAGTCAGATGATGGACTATACAACCCAGTTCCTCTTCCTTTTTTTACTAAAACACGCTGCTAATCTTTAGTTTAGACTTAAAGTGATATGTCAAGAGTTATGGTTATAGTTATAGCGTGTTTGTTAACTTATACAAGGCTAGTCATCGCGTCTGTATTTAAGTTTTAACGCATATGCACGTGGTTCAGATCAACTTGGGGCTATCTTATATCGATACTTCACCTTATAATTAGGATTATTCTATTTTATCTATATTTCTCATGTATAGGGAAGGTTAAGTATCAAACACGGATGTGCTATATACAAAGCGCGAGGATATGTGCACGATAAGAAGCACAAAAACTAAAACTTTTTTTTTTTAAATTTGAAGGTTTAAGGATTGTAAATCAGCATTTGGCACCAGGTGGAAAAAATGATCTCCAGATCGGTCACCATTTCCACGGTTTCATCAATGTTAAGATTAGGTAAAATCTTGGAAAAAACTCCTCACACCTGAGTTAACTCTAAAAGATGGTCCATTCAAGTTTTCCAGTGGACTGAGTGCTCTACGTGGCTCTGGTACATCTATAAAGTAGCGCCGATAATACTTCTCAAACATATGCAGCAGATGAGGAACCATTTCACCAAAAACCAAATGTTTTTCAATAAAATAGGTCAACTACCTCATATTTTGTTTACTAACCTCTTTAGTGAGATCTCCGTATGAAATTGATGTAGTTCCAATCAACTTAGTTGTGTCTTTTCAAGACTTATTCTCGATTGAATGGTGATATAAGGCATATGAATACCTATTTTCTTGAAACCAGCATGTTTTTGGAGATCAATGGCTGGTTTTGACACTTATCATACAGTTTCCATACGTCAAATTTATCTATAGACACGTAGTTTCTTGTCAGAGTTAGGTAGATTGTCTTAGTTTCATTTCCTGAAAGAATCCCTCAAACTACTGTAGCAATAATTGAGACACCTTCGTGTTCAGAGTTGGTACTAACACCTTAACCGATTAATTCACCCCACCGAGCATACATCCGGTTTTATCTAAGTTTCAGATGTTCCTTTTATTATAGCTATACTGATATTTGTTGAATGACCACTGTAACCAGTTGTGGAAATATGACACGTCTTCACTGTTTGAAGCAACTAATTAATGTGAAGGCATCCAGTGTGTTTGGGCCTATATTTCAGCCCAGGATTCCCATTATTAAAGGCTCAGAATCATCCGTCACCCATATAGTGTTCTTTTTAACAGATTTTTTGAAAGTTTTACAATTGTTTGGTTTTATTTAAAATACGTGTCTCTATTATACTTTATCAACGACAAGAAGAAAATTGTGGTATCTCTCTGAGGCATAGTCAAGCTTTGCCATTTCCTAAATATTGCTTGAGATATCGATTTCAGTCTCCTGTAGAACAGTAAGCTTTTGCATCAACTAGTTGCTAATGTCTTTAGAAACAACATATCAATTCTACATCGTAGTGCACTATCACTCACTCCGTAATCTATAGAATAGAGTTTTCTGTTTTTGAACCTTTCTCATGATTAGTTTCTGAGAGAATTTTGGGTATGAGTTTGGGTATCTTGAGAAATTAGATTTTACGGAGCATGGTATCTCGAAATGATTTTCTTATATTCGTATCAAATTATGGATATATAAAAGTTTCAATGTGATTTTGTTTATAATTATGCAGAATTTATATGTTTATATGTGAACTATCAAAGTCATATTTTGTCAATCTTTTCCCCATCTAGCTATAATTCTTTAATATTATAAGTAGTAAAAGAGTCAATTACTACTGAACATTCGTGTCTGTACTGATACCATGTCGATCACAACTAATAGGATAATGCAAATAATATAATATTGTGGATCGAATTAACTTCAGATTTGCTCACACCCGTTTAAGCTGGATCTTTGATGCAAGATTAGTTAAAGTTTTGAATGGGGTTTGAAGGTAACTTGCCATATGCTATCACGTTAGCTAACACTGTAGATCGATTCATCGAAGCGGGTGACTACGTATAGGTATATTTAGTTTATATTCATATATAGTAACTACTACTTACTTATTCGATTAGGAGGGTCAATCAGTCTATTCTTATAACTTAAGCGTATAATATGTTACAGTAGAAAAATAGTATTACCCATTTCAGCTTATAATCATACAGCTAGAAGCCAAATATTCGGGCCAGCTAATGATGGTTAGATACAGCTATATGATATGAATATGAGCATTTAAAGGTATATCTAAGAGTTAGTACTCAGTGCTCAGGATATAAAATATCAATATGGTTCAAATCATAGTTTAGAACACCAGAGATTTAAGCCTATATATGGTATAAAATTAAAACTTGAAACAATCATGAAATTTTACGATTATATATATTCCAACACCGGCAAGTTTTTTCTGTTCATATTTATGAACATTTACCACATGTATTATAGTTCGATATGAACTTGTGATTTTTCGGAGACTCTCCAAGAGAATCCCAACTTTTGAAAAATACCTTCGAATGACTATTACTTCTATAACTCCTTGAAGTGAGATTCTAGATAATTGTAGTTCTAAAAAGGATTGTAACCAACCAAGAGGCTTGAAATATGTAATCTGAGTAAACATAGCGTTCCATTTTCCGAAATAGGCTGATGTCTTAATATTAACTTTTCAACTGTGCGGTTACACTGTAAAGAAATATGCCAACCACTCTTCTGGTTTAACAACCTCCTCGAACGAAAGAAGATACGAAACTTTCAGAAAGGGGCAGTGAAAATTCTGAAAATTGTAAAAGCTTTCCCTTTCAACACGTCTAAAGATCTGGTTTCAAAGTTCAGCATTAAAATGTCAAACACCTTCTGCAAAAACATGAATATTAGATATTATCTAAATAAAAAAAAGCCTAAAGATAAGGAGTCACTGTCTGAAGATAGATTGGAGTGGTTTCAGGATGCTGGTGGTGTTATATTGATTGACAAATGTTGGGTCGTTACAGGGTGTGGATCCCGAAAAGTATATGCTTAATCATAGTCAGGTCAAGTCCTCGGACTTCAAGCATTTATAAAATAAGGAATTATATGTCTGTAAGTATTATGGTATGGGATTAAATTTAAAAAGGATGTCGTTCTTCACTGTATATATTGGTCGGGGATCCTAATAATACTAAGGAGTTCCCACACAGAACTTTTTGAGAGGTCTTGGATGAGACTCATGAGTGCTCCATATTAAAGGAGGAATACACACTCTAATAGAATATAAGCTATAATCACGGAGAAACAGTTTTGTGGCAAGGAGATAGACTTGATGGGGTGGCTATTCACTGGGCTTGAATCCAATTGATCGCATTTGGAATCACAAGACAGGAACGGAACAAATCAACATCGTGTAGAAGGAAAGAGATATCTATTATTCGAGTTTTTCTCAAACCTCATGGATCAGAATATCATTGATAATCTGATTTACACGATGCCTTGAGCTTTTATGTAGACTATATGTAGACTAATAGAAGTTTAAGTATCTACAGAACATCATGTACTATTCTAAGGACTGTTTAAGGCTTTGGAGAATGCCCACTAATTGGTTATAATATTGGCTGTTTTTTTTACGGAGGGATCTATTATTACGATCTCAAGAAAATTATTATCTTTCAACATTCAAACAATTATTTAAATATGAGTGGGTGGCCGAGTATATATCGATAAAAATTTTATTTATATGTGTAGTGTGTGTGTATCTTTTCTAGAATTATTGATTTAATACTACATTTAATCGGTATACATATAGAGTAGAGAACATCAAAAATGTTTTTGGATAGATAGAAACATAGATATAGAGTATAACTGTTTCTACTTAACTATTGAATACTCTAGTCATAACCTAGATTAGACTCATTCATATAGCCTACATATAAGATTTTATATTGATAAAAGATGAGGTTAAAGAGGCTGATTAATTATTGCATATAGTTCTTTGCTTGACTCATTTTCTCAATGGTGTAATTGAATTTAACTGTTTAAGCCTAGATGTTCAATTTCAACCTTTAAATCCTTAATATGACTTTGAAATGGGTGGAATTGAATTTAGCTTTGACAACAAGGATTTACCAAACTTATCATCACCTTTAATCTCACCAGAAATGACTTTCTTGACATAATCTTGTTTAGAAACAAAATATAAATCGACCTTTTTAAATGATTCATTCATATTTGATGAGCTCCTGTTAGTAGTCTTAGGTGTTGCTTTGTACGAAAAATATTTTTGTGTTTGTGACTTATGATCTTGATCCACACCAAATTCCTCCAATTCATTATAATAAGCTTTATTTGGAATTGAATTAAAGACATAAGTATGACAACCAGTTTTTCTAGAATGAAATCCAATTGGTGTTGAAGTAAAAGTTTTAATTGTTGGTAATAACGTAGAATCTTCATCATCTTGTGTTTGTTGAATCATCAAATGAATTGGTGAATAGTAGTCAATTCCTAAACTTTGGAAATTTGAACAATAAGCATAATTAATGTTACCAGAAAAAATATCCAATTTCGGACTTGTTGAAACCCAGCCAACAATAACATCATCTGGATATATCTTCTGATATAAATGATATAAAATTTTGTAAAAATCTCCATCCACAATAATTTCAGTAGCGTTATCTTTATAAGGTACCTTATATGAGTTGTGAATTTCAATCTCACTTCCATCTTCTGATATTGATCCCAATAGGGTGCCAATAATGCATTCCTGATTCTCCAAAGCTGACGCTTGTAGTAAGTATCTCGATATAATAACAAGAGTCTTTGCGTCAATTTTTACAAGACCAGGTATTAAGGGAGTAAAAATTGGACAATGAGGACAGTGGGGACAATATGATATATTCATGTTGATAAAGTGTTATATATTTCTCAATTTCAATAAAGATTTTTTAACTGATTTCTAGGGATTAAACGCTCTATAGATATGAGCTTGAAGTCGTCTCTCAAATACTTTTTTAGTATGTATATGTAGCCTATATATTCTTCTAACCAAGTCAATAAAAGTGGTTAGAGAATTTTTTAAGTGAAATTTATTATATTTATATATTTACACCTATTTACATATTTATTAGTACTCTACTTTGATATTATATTATAGATGTTACCAGCTTAGTATAAAAATAATGTCATAAATTTCAAATATTTACAATTACAAGAGTAAAGTTTAGGAAAATTCATTAAGAATAAGAAAACTCTATACGTCCATCTAAATTTATTCTATTTCAGTAAACAACATTAGTATTTGTAATATTAATCATTTAAAGTGATATATAATCACATATATTATGCAACATAATTAGCGCTTGACTATCAATCCTGGATCCTATAGGACTATAGCTAGAATCAGTTTTACTATAGCTCTAATAGTCTTTTTCGCAATAGTTACTACTAAATTCTACGTATAGCATGTATTCCCTTAATCATACCCATGAACGTAAAAATATAAAACTCTGTCCAATATAGTTCTATCAACAGTTTTTACCTATCAGATCGTGACCTCCACTACAGAAATAACTTTCTTGAAATAATTTTATTATCAGTGATTCAACTTTAAAATTTACTATTGTTTCATTGGGGATTGAATTAAACATAACCATAAGAATTCGTTATTTCTGGATAAATTTCAATTATTGTTGAAACGAAAGTTTTAACTCCAAAATCTTTATCATCTTCTGTTAAAGTTCAAAGTGCCTGTTCTCCCAGTTGCGCCAAAAAGCCAATTGACTCTTTAGTGAACTGTTCTAAGGCAGGTCACTTTGAACTTTAACATCTTCTGTTAGTATTGTTTAATGAGTTGTTGATTCAAAAATGAGGTTTCGATAATGATGATGCTGATTTTGGCAATCAATTGCAATCTTAAAATTTTAACGGTTATTATCATATTGCAATTGATTTCCTACCTATTATAATAGATGACTATACATACAACAATACTAAAAACTAAACTCGTAATATGAATACTTTTTTTTTTAACTTTAAATATAATTTCCGATTAAAACTTCTAAATAATTTAAAACCTCTAACTAGAAACTATTAAATTGAGGAAGTCTCTCATAAAGTATAAAACTTTTTCTTCTTCTTAACTTTTCTTTAACTGTCTCTTCAGATTTCTCTCTTGGTTATGTTTCTTACCTTTTTATATGTTTTTTACCACTTTTTTAACTTTTCATATATTTTCCAATTAAATTATATAACTAGAAACTATGTATATTGAGGAAATCTCTACTATATATAGTGTTTTTTTTTTTAACTTTACAGTATCAGTAGGGAGGAAATCCTATTCACGGACGAAGCCTTACATAAGTAAGACAACAGTGTGGAGACTCTGAATAAATCCAGGACCCCGGGCAATACCCACTAAAACCCCAAATGTTTTCACCATAAGCACTCTAGTGATGGCTTCCCAGCCAAATGACAAACGCCTAATAGTCCATTTGGGTGTGCTAATTCCCAAATCTTTTTGTCGCGCGCAAGAACCAATCGGCACCAAGCATTAAGAAGAATGAGTATAGAAATGAACTCTTTTTCCGAAATGTTTATAAGTAGGTTGTTTGGCCGAGTTGGTCTAAGGCGTCCGACTCAAGAGATTTTCTCTTCACCACTAACAAAGTAGTGTTCGGATCTCGCAAGAGGCGTGAGTTCGAATCTCACAGCAACCAACATTTTTGAAATTTTTTATCTTTTTCAATAATTCCTTTTATCTCTTATATTGGTTAGAAAATATCACAGAAGATACTATCAACAGGAGAATAGTTTATCAGAATCTCAATAGAGTAAAATGATTGAAAGAGACTCCACAAAGCTTTGTTCTGAATCACTTAGGTGCTATGGACAAAAAAAAGAAAAATAGGAAAGATGTATACAATAATATGACATCCTTTACTCGGATTAATTGAGTAAGAAGTTGGAAATGGTGACAATAATACTATAAAAAGTAACAACATTACTCAAAAAAGAGTGAACCTCTAACATTAGTACGAGGTATTTTTGCCTAGTAATAGTCTTTTTATTTTCACAATTTTTTGTTATAAATGTATTTATAGAAAAAGCAATTTAATATAGAGCCTTAATGGCCACTTGAAAAAAAAAAAAAATTTATATTACCAACGGAAGAATAGTATATATATCAGGATTACAGTGGGTCAAAATGATTGAAAGGACTCCATAAAGCTTTGTTCTGAATCACTTTGCTACGGGCATAAAAAGAAAAGAGGAAAAATGGATACATATTTATAACGAGTACTTTATAGCTATAGTGTAAGATGAAAAGTCTATTTGAAACTTTCATGGGCCGATAAATATTATGAACTAAATGGCATAATACTTATAAGTCGAATAAGAATCAAATCAAAATAAAAAAGATAAGTAGAATAGGCGAACCAGTTAGAATCATATTATAAGAAACAGCTAGCGGAATGTTTCGAATAATGATTTTAGAGTCTAAAAATCTAAATATTGATAAACCAGTCTACATTAGACTTATTTATAAAAATAGAAATAAGTATATAGGATAGTCAATTTACTTTTCTTCAGAATGTAGTCAGAGTTATATATTCATTACATAATTGTAATATCCGAAGAACTTTTTGTAATCGTTATCAGCGCTAGTCTGGAAATGTTGTAGACTACTTTTGTTATATATAACTTCGCTTGTACATAGTCTTCATTCATAATTATAACCTTTTAATAAATTTATGAGTTTACTTAAACCTACCTTTGATGGTAGATCAAGGTTGCTATTGAGTTTATCTTTGAGTTGAGTTGTCCTAGAATAGAATGAAATAACCAACTAGATATAACTCTAGTTATGTTATAGTTGTACAGCATTATCCAAATAGCTGAAGTTCAAGAAATTGAAACTGAATCTGCAACATATTATATTGGTTGCGGAAAATCAAAAACTCTTAAACCCTCGCCGAAAATGTATCAAAATAATTTCTTATTAATGGGATATTATTATTTGTCCCTAAGAAACGTTGGCATACAATCTCAACAGCAATAAAAACGCTACTTTATCTAGATGAGTTGATGCATATGTATGCTGTTATATTTCTTTATGAAGTATTATGTATAGTTGCATGCGCATTTTCTGTGGTTCAAAATTTGTTGATGATTTTCAGTGATGCGCACTATACACCTTTCAACACTTTTGTGGGTATAAAAGGATAATCAATGCAAACTTAAGCGAATATATGCCTTACACTTATCTTATTATCATAAGGGATTTTCAGATTTTATTCATATAATTATTGAATGCTTGCGAACTTGTCCATGTGCCAACCACATATACCAAAACAGAACATCCGATTAAATCATAGGTACCGATACAGAGTAACCTAGCTATAACCTGAAAACTTCATTAATTGATTATAAAGAATGCTTTAAACTTCTCTCTTAAAATTAGCAAGAGAAATACAATACTGTATTCCTAGTATTTTCCTACCAATGTTTGAAAAAAATGATTATTACCTATAGCTATATGTAAAGAATGGTTTTTGAAAAAAGTTTGCATTGGCGCTTTGCATTTTAATTTATTAACCTCACTCTCAATTCCTTTTCTATTGACATATATTATGCCTATTCAATGATTACATCATTAATATAACCCTTTTTATGGGAATATACATGATACATAGTGTAAAGATAGATATTTAAATCTCGAGTGTATATCTGTATATTTCAATTCTCATATAATATGATGATAAAATTTGTCAACTACAGGCATATATTATTATTCTTCAATATAACTATATAAATTTCCTAAAATTATTTATTACCGTAGTTCAAGCTAAATATTTATCTTATGTCCTGATTATAATCTCTAGTAGATTCTCTACTAGTCCTACATATAAATTTATATCTTGTGTAGGCCTATTTTTTAGAAATTAACATGGTTAAAAAGCGGTTAAAATAATAGCTAATAGCTAATAGCTAACACACCACAGCAGTACAGCTCATTGCTATCAAAAAAGCTAGTGTTCAATATTAATATTGAAATAATCATTATATCGTAAATTCAAAAGTCTGGAACACTCGAATCCTAGATCCTTGCCCTAAAACAATATGACATACGAATTAAAGTTTCTCCATTCCAAATTCCAATCGTATACAGTACCATAAATTCAGCTTCCATACTGTGCTCAGTGCGCTGTATGTACAACAATAGTAGTACTTGCACGACACAACAAAAGTAATATAATGTTAATATTATTTAAGTTCGGATCTGTTATTAAATCCGAAATAGTGCCAAATATATACGAAGGAAGCAAGCTATCGCTTTTTAGAAACCCCAAAGCCAAATCAACACAACAAAATAACTCAAAGGAAATTTAAATCCGTTTTTAAATCTATGACTACATGTATGTATATATCTATATATGAGCCGCCTATAAAGCTTTGTATAATATTATAATATAAAATAATATATTCCAGATGCAATTGAACGATGTAGTCAGATGCAAATATTATAGGCTATACATGTATATCTACTAAATTTAACCATCTAAAACGAGCTTAGTGAGAATTATATGATCATAAGTGAAGATATAGGTCTAGGCCTGGGGGCAGCTAAAATTTTTGCCAGAAGAAGAACAAAGAGAAAAGTAACCCTAGGCCTGAAATAAAAAACGCATAAGGGAGATGCTTTTGAAATGTAACTGTTATACATCGATCAGTTGCATTAAGACACCGGGTACCATACTACCAATCACAGCCATAGGCAATCCGTGGCTCATTTTACATATATGAATAGATATAACCTCTTAATTGTATATGGTTTGCTCTACATAGTTAAAGAACCAATGTGAGGCCAAGTAACCGTCCACAATTAGCGAATTAAATTTAACAAATTGCTCGCTATCGATGGATTCCTTCCTTGGAAAACCAACTTGATTATACATGTTGTATTGTGTGTTTATATTTTGGAGTTAGTTAACATTAACGTTTGGTGCCTGACTTATAATGTTTATATATGTATGCTTAAAGAAGTCATTTTATCCGTCTTGATAATTTAAGAAAATGTCATAGTCACACACAATTTGACAGTATTGCACACAGTTCAACTGTTTTAAAGTTTTTGGCGTGTTTAAGCTTATATATTCATGCCGCCCGAATTCTGGTATGTTCAATATGTTGTAGAGAACCTTATATATATATAGCGCTTGTGTTTGAAGATCGTTTCGCTTTATCTAAATTCGTCACACATCCTCATGATTACGCCCTTCTTTTACTGAATGTGTGGTATTGATTGGTGAGTGCATCGATAGTAACGTTAACAAACTAACGCCATAAAGGAGCGGCATAATTTTAAACGATAACACACGTGTACAAATATGATATACCGGTAAATATTTCGAACAAAATAATTATAGATTATGATTAGCTCAGCAAAAGTAAATGCTTGCAATTGAAATTGACATCCTATAGTTCGCTCCATGGACGCGCGGCATATGAAATCGTTGGATATAAATATCAGAATTGATTAAATTTTACGATCATTCGAGTTAGGCAGACCTGATAAAAACAATTCTAACTTTTAAATAAAGTAGAAACATTAATATTAAGATCAATATTGATTTGAATTTGAATCTATTTCTTGTTTACAATTGTTGTTTACAACAAATTAACAGCCATGCATAATTGATTATATACGCACATAAAGGTCCTGGGGTAATGAAATAAAATAGATATAATCCGTCTTAAGAAATTAAACGACTGATCTTGTAACTTATATATTAGCTACTTGTAGTGCTATAACCGTTTACCTTCTCGCTGTTTTTAATCTCTAATTGCAAACACCTAAATATAGCCACTCTTGTTTCAAATCTATTAAAACTCAGATCAAATTAGCATATACCATATACTCATGAAGATCAATAAATTAATACACATATAGCTATATTGGTCATAGAACATTTCATTTCTTAATTTCAAGTTTTAAAGTTAATTAGATCTATAGATGATCTGCAAATTCATATATATAAAAAATCAAATTTAATCATATACTAATATAAACAATATTAATGGTTATAAGTTATCAAACTGGTACCTCATAATTAACTATACTCGCTTGCAAATACAATTATCATGTTTTAAACAGAATCTGTTAAATTTGCAATTCCGTTATAACTGAAATAGTATATTAATTATAATATTAATTGCTAAACTCATAAAATAAATTTAAAACAAATATAATTTCTCGGAGGAACTTATAATTACTACAAGCTAAAGGCTGTTTCTAGTATATAAGAATCAATTGGATTATATGAATTTTTTTTAAGTGTACGAGTTAAATCTCATTATTATCAATTCTATTGACGTTAAAAGTTATATCGAGGCCTGATGTCAATGGAAAAAAATACGAGAAGATTTAAGAATTATATGTAAACATTAGAATTAGCATGCATATACAATAATATTAATGCTATTATGTGTAGTGGTATTAGTTGAATGTAAATTTCAATTGACCCCCTTTATACGTAATTGATATTATGTAAAATTTTCCAAATATCGAATGATCCACAACTATCCTAATAAATCTTTTTTGAAAATGTTGCATTGAAAAACTGTATTTTTAAACTAACATTGTCTCAATCGATGACTCATTAAAAGCTTATATATAAAGTATAAATTGAAAAGAGCTAAGCTAACACAGTTATTTTGATGTGCAATTTTTTATTGTAAAGAACTAGCTAAATATAGAGACCAAAAAATATTAAATAAAAGATTTAAAAACAAAATAAAGTAGCATCATAACTAAAGAGCATCAAGTTGTAAGGAATGTTGGTATTTTAAGAAAAAATTTCAAGACAAGATAAGGACATAATACCTCAAATTTTCATTTTATAGTTTCCCAGTATCACAGATCTGGGATATAACATAGATCATCATCATATTGATTAAAATAAATTTTAAATGAAGGAGAACAAAAATTTATAACAAAACACAGCAAATAATTGCAATATAGGCCTAAGAACAAAAAGAGAAGAAACACCAATAGATAAAAAAAACTTAAGCAAAATTTAGACAAGAACTAAACAGAAGAACCTCAACCAGATAACTTGAGTTGATATAATAATAAAGTACAGATAAGTCCAAAAGATATATACATTCATAGACGAATATAAATGAAGCTTAGTCACACAATTGTGCCCAAGAAAGAGGTCTTTTAATATTTAATTCAGGTTAAACTTTTAATCATACTGTAGCGTCATAACAGTTGGATTCACCTGTGAATTTCGATTACTTTCAAATAGCTTCCGCGTTCCAGAGGAGCCATTTGATGAGCTTGCACTGTGTGTTGAGTTTCTATCACTGGCTGTAGAAGACCTTCGATCAAATGCACCATTTATTGTAGAAGAAGTAATATTATTGCCTTTATATCCAACACCTGGGTAGGTTGGATCGGCAAACCCTGATAAGTCCGAAGCTGTTGAACTTGTAGATGTCACACTGCTATAAGAAAATCTTGCATCGGAAGAAGCCACTGAGGATCCATATGAGGATCTATTCGATTGCTGTGAAGCCCGTTTCCCTGGAAAGGATGGATCTTCATTTAACTCAGTTGTACTGTCTGATTTTTGCATTCGTCTTCGCTGTCGCGCCTGCTGTAGTTTAAAAAGTCTTGAACTTCTGTTCTGCGTTAATGGAGTTTCATCATCTTCATCTCTGTATTTTTCATCATCACTGCTGTAGTAATCATTGTTTGGAGGTTGAACTTGTGACATTTTTTTATAGGATATTAGAATTGGTCTCTGTATGAATATATATATATATCTAGCAAAAGAGATAACGTTTAACTTTTATGTATATAACAGATGATGCAAGGAGATTTAAAGTATAAAGTGAAATGTTTAGGTCCGCAAAAAAAGTGAGGGAAGAAGGAGTTTTATATATATTTATATTTATCAATATTATTATTCATTTCTGATCTGACTTTTAATATTCTGATAATTATAAATATTCTTGTATCATTTATTATTTATAATTAATATTTATATAATTAACAGAATATTAAAATTTGTGGTCTTTTTTTCAACAGTGAGGCAGCAATAGTCCGCAGTTAACCCGCACCCGTAGATATTCATGGGTGTACCACTATCGCACGTAATGCGACCCGCTTCGCCCGTCAACGGGGCACCAAATTCACGCCTTAGCCTAGTGTACTAAACAGGAAAACTCAAATATAGATTATATAATAGCATTTTCTAAGACATTCGCGGACAGGATAAAGTTTAGTTATCTTTGGGGGGGTTGATAATATTAATGTTGACTCCTTTTTCCCTTTTTAATTATATTAAGATTTTTCTTCCCGATACTCCGGACAGGAATTGCCCATTGTCTCCAGTTCCAGCCTTGGTGCTTATTCCCTAAATCTACATAAATACATTCATATTTTAAAACACCAATATATATATTAGCCATATATAGTGATTATGTAGCTATAAAGTCGAGGGTCATAAATATATTCACGATTATGATGATCTCTTGAAAGACATGGTGTCTTCATGATCATTAGATACGACATCGTATAATAATAGCTGACTCTAGTCTAGATCGCTAGAAATTGAAAGTAGTTAGGGACATCATGATGTTTGACGAACTACATATTAGTACTATTTGCAAGGTGCATATCTCTATTCTCAGCCTCAAGCTCTTCCCCGAATTCTCTCACAACACTCCTGCTCGAGCTCTCGACCACTTGAAGGCAAAACTGCTTCTAAATTCCAATACAATAAATCCTTTTTGTCTATCCCGGGCCATACGTTGAAAATATTCATGCCACACATATTTTTTTCAAACTTCTGTACAGTATCTAAGCTTAAGGTCAGGTGCAAAATTTTGGCCCTTCACGGCCACTTATCCTTAATTTGGGCGCGAGCAGGTCACGATCGGCCATCTGTACCAATCGCCGACCGTCTGATTAATGATCAGTTGCAACCTGCTTGAACATGATAGATACATATAAGCCTTACATATACATAACAATTGCATAAATAGTATTTCTAGTTCCTCGGCAGGTCAATTATATAAAGTAATAGAAGTACTGTACGTCAAGATAGCCAATCTATTACATCAACAATTATACCGATGATACAAATTATATTCATTTATCAGATAACCCTTAAACTAAATGGGACTATCGATGGTTATCGCAATTGGAAATCAAATTTATGGTTTCCAATTTTCCATTAATGGTTTCATGGTAGAACGGCTGATATGTTTCTTTTCACCTAGGTATCAAGCTTATTTTAATCAGAACTTTATAACTTTTCTAATTGTCGGCCGAACGTAGTAAATATACGCGCACATATATTTTGCTTATATTTAAAATTAAACCCCTTCCTATTGATCATAATGATGATTACATTTGCATTTTGACCTGGAAGTAGGTGCTTTAAATTGACATCCGGATCCATTACAATCAGATGAGTATACATGTAGGTCTATACATAATATAAGTATAATAGCACCAAATAAGATTAACTAATAAGATTAAGCGCTATCGCAGTTCTTCACTAATTACCATTGAATATAAATGTATGATCTTGTTGATTGTGAGTATGTCATTCAAGGAAACGCGATAAGACGTCTAGGAAGTTTATTCAAGAGTACGCAATACATGTACTACGCATTAATCTGGTGATTCCCTCTGCAATAAGTGTCACAAGGAGAGTTGATAACTGGACTCAGAGTGAGTGGATATAAATTTATGGTATATGATGATGAGGGCCAGATCTGTAAATTTCACACAGATGATTTGTCTTGGTTTGTTCTAAAACTACGCATGATATGTTTCTAAATGCTATTTATAAGTGCGTATGAATATATTTCTCAACTCCTGCCATTATCACGGCTATGGTATATGATAACTTATACATATTATTTAGCCACAGCAGTATCAACCGCAATTGTAGCTATATATACATATATATATATATGCTATAGCTATAAATTTAAAGAAGAATGTCATCATCTCAATATTAATATTATCATATTTAAATTTAAGTTCTATTCAATTAATCTTCCAGAAGTAACAAAAGGATTGGTTTCCCTCCTTCGCTACAGTAGAGACTAATTATTATATAATTACATCTTTGGTTTCCAATTGCTTATAATTATTTGTTTTATAATGTTTCTTTTTTCCTCGAATAATCGGAAAAAATAACTCAAAACAAGAGGTAGCAGAATAAGTTTAAGTATCGATTTATAAATATAAGCTTATATTATATATAATTATAAAGGAAAGTTTGAAGATCAATCTCATAGGACCTCCAAACTTCAAAGTATCGGGATTTGCGAACAATCCAGAGTCCAGATTTTCGAACTGAGTTTAGATATATTAATATTAATGGAAGGTTTAAGAAAGAATGGAACACAGTGAAGCTTTTCATAAGAGGTAAAACAAAAATTAAGGTGTACCCGGCGTATTGGTTGATGGGCATCACATACGACTGCAATATTTCACCTGTATCTGCAACTTTATGGTTGTTTGAACTTGTTTCTATAGGAACTTATAATATAGATCTAATTAACTTTATTGGGTTTGTTTAAAAATTCAATGTAGTGATACAAGAATTTATACTGTTTTGTTTTTCATGCGGATTATCTTGCTCCGTTTGTGGTAGAGAGTCTGCATTGATTATTTTGTTTCTTATGAAGTTAAAATTGAAACAGCTAAAATGGGAGCACAAAACATATAATTATTGTTAATTTCTATATTAACTTAGCAAAGAGACAAGAAAGGTATAATGTTTCACTTGCGATTATTGGGAGAATACAAAATGGATGCATCATTTGCTTCAAGTAATTAATACATGCATATGCATCTGATATAACAATATTATATCGACTCATATAATATATATTTTATGTTCATAGAAGTTCATACTAAGCTCATACTAAATTAGCTATAAGATATATTCTCTAACCATGTGGCTGAAATAAATTATTAGGAGTCATGATCAGGTGTCTGGTAATAGGCATCGCTTGCAATATAATTACAATTGTTATAGGTTTCAGGCATACTATTCACTTACTTTGTTTAATTATAAGGCAATTGCGAACGATCGTGAGATACCCCCATTTATAATAATGTAAGTCTTATAGAGCGATCAACTCCACTCCGTCAAATGTTGTCTGCGCATCTATACGTGCCTAATAGTACGCCTAATGTGATGTATTGCAAGTTCCAACTTATAACAGGAACGTGAACAATATTAGGAAAATTATATTATATCTTTATAGCCGAAGAAAAATCTAGAAGGACCGTTATATGTTTGTTTACTACCTTAATAGGCATATAGGTTTCTACATTACAACTAACGCTTATAATAACCTTCTAAATCTAAATTTAAATGGGTAAAGTTATAGCTCATTTTAATCCTAATTCAACTATATATGCTACATAAATAATTATATATAGGTCTTTCAAAGTGTTACAATTAAGTTATTACATTAATTGAGACCAAACTCAATTGCAACTAGAAATCAATTGTAATATCAATACATGTATTAATAAGGTCTCAACTTGTCTTGTAGTCACATGGTCATGGAATTTATAATTATAATTATACTATATCGCATCGATGGCGATGATATTATAATTAAAAGCGGTAGTTGTCCTAAATAATAAATTCATGCTTTGCTTTTAGTTTCAATTGCAGCTCAGGCTAGCTGTACAACTCTTGATTATAAATATCGATATTAATTTTTTATATAGCCAATTTTAGCCATTCTTCTTTTCGATTCTAGTCTTTGTCTGTTGGTGTCTGATAACCTATATTTAAACCGAAAATATATAATTCCACGGCTTAAATTCAATAATTAATCGTTATGAGTGAACTTATGACCATGGAAAATCCACACGGTACTAAATTTAACGCCTAGTTGGTGTCAAGTTTTTTTGCAACCCGATGAACCCATACAATTAACAGTTCGATCAACTTAGATGTTCGCAATCTATCAAATTCAAACATAATTTACATAATACAACAAGTTCTCTAATAACCACGTTAAATATTATATATTTCCTTGCCATTGTATGCGTATCTCTTTTTCATTTGGAGTCCTGTGACAAAAAAATTATAACACCCAATTGCGAATAAAATCTTCACAATGGAGTTATATATGATCACTGATCGATATCAGTCTTAACAATATTTCCTTCATCCCATTGTGAAGCCCTCTATACCTGTTTATCAAAATTGAAATATTGATCAATATATAATTTATCATCTACTTTTGTTTAATCTCCACTATGAGTTCATTGAGTTGGCTAGCTTAAACTCTTATCAGAATATATACGGTTGTATGGCTTTATGCAGGGAGTATATTATGTTATCTATTTTAAGAAGCTGTCGCAATTGTACCACTAATATTGTTAATTTATAATTATACATATAGGGCCTATAATTACTGATACGGTCTAGACATATATGATTATTCTCGGTTATGTATCCTAGTTATCGTGTATAACTGTTTTTAATGGTCTCTCAGGTATACCTGTTGATTATTTTACCACAATTGCAACCTCAAACTTAGGGTTCCAATTATATATGGCATAGTTTCATCTTAAGTTGGTAGTATAATGCTATATGATCGAAATCAATTATCTTAATAAATATATGAAATTTATTTAATATTATTACATATTATATATAAATCTGGCCTAGCCGCTCTGTTCTATTAGCACTTGCCACTTATACAGAAGTGTCAAAATAAAAAAAAAGAAAGTTGCAACACATATACATAAGTTTTTATAATATAATATTTTTTTAATTATAATTGTCTTTATTGTTAAAAACTTAAATTTTAATAGTTTATTTATTTTTAAACTTAAAGAAGCTTCATGAATAACAATTGTGATTGCTCGTTTAAACTAGATCGGCTATATAGTTGATAAAAAATAGCTATCGGGGCAATATTGACGGCTAACGACTCCGATGGGGATTAAATTGAACGGCGCATTTTTCTTTGACAACATTTAGCCTTCATTTTAATTCAGAGTGCGCAATAAATAATCAAATGGAATGAAAATTAAATGTATAAAGAGTTGTATTGGCTTTATTGAGTACTATTGTCGTCAACTAAAGCAAAACATAAATAATGATTTTCCGAACATTTAATCTAGCTATAACCCAGGGGAATCTACTTCGAATCTTGTAAAACAACTTGTTATCCCCGAAATCCATTTTTGTATAATTATATCACACATGCAATTGAGTGTGGTGGGTATATATTTTGTGGTATATAGTTATGAACGTGGAAATCGATATAATAAAATATGAACCATTCAATTTTTTATTATCTTAAAGTGAGTATAAGCTTGTTTCTTATGAAACTGATTGGAAGTCAATTACTATTAGGAATGGTATTTCCCGCTAAAATGAGCTTGACCGAGTATATTATAATGCTTTAAGTGTAATTATTAGGTATGTATATCTAAATTCTCATGTATGAAACCAAATTAATATTTAACACTAAAATTTGGTATTTCCCCCTGAAATGGGTAATTCCACAATACACATGATACATCATAATTGATAATTTGACATTCATTTGTTACTCATTTTTTTATTTCGTTACATAATTATATAGATGTAATTAGTATTAGCTAGTTGTTAGTTTTAATGGTATGCACCTACAAATCTAGATCTAGATATAACTTATAATATCAGCTGCCGGCTATAGTCATATTATCCTTTTAATTAGTCTATTGAAATTTGTAATGTTACGCGCCACATGAATATTATATTCCATGAATTTCCATAGATATCTATATTTCTTTTTGCAATTCTAATTAATTTGGTGAGCTCTCTGTATTCAATTGGTTGTAGCCTGTTATAACTTAAGATGTAAATTTAAAAGTATCGGGTTTGTCATTAAAATTTTAACAACTGATCTTTATCCCGGATCATTTATCAGCTTACATAATAGAATAAATGGAAAAATTGATGTTTTATAAGCGTTAGACCTAGGTCTCAGCTCATTAATATTATCTTATTATATACTTATTCTCATTTTAAATCCCTGATCGATTAATATTGTACACGAAAAAATGAAACAATTTGGATATTTGTAAGCCGCATACTCGTATAATAAGCAATCTTATAATTGCAACGACTTGGATTTAAAATTTTGAGAACGAAGTTTTGAAATTAATACAGACTAGATATATAATTAAGTAGCCATATAACTAGAAATGGTGAGAGTTATAATTACACGTTTCTATTTATAATTACAATTGAAGGAATATTCGAAAAAATAATTGTTACACATATAACGCTCACATTCTGATTTTATTTGTTTGTACTCAAAAAAAAAAAAGAAAAAGAAAAAGAAAAAGAAAAACACACACACAAGGCAATACATTAATCCAGCTTCAACTTAAGATATTTAAATAGTTCCATAATATTATTCATAAATAGACATGATACATATCCTTTTACTATAGGTGTATGCTTATATATATAGTATACCATATATTCATTCTACATGTCCTAATAATTAATGTTTAGATTTATGATTAATCTTAAAGTTAATTAATATATATTTACACTAACCCGGTCAAATAAATTAAAAAGAAATATATAGCTATAATGGCTGCAGTCATATTTGCAGTTGAATATTCCATATACTAATTATTTTTATCAAAAGCAACCACCTAAGAGTCTGCTGATAGCATTTTGGAGTCTAGATATCTGTTAGCTAGCTTCTTTAACAATCAATTGAAATCTTCTGTGATAATAGAGGGTTGAGTTTGCAGTATCAACATGTATGTGCTTAGTTGAATACCACTTCATATAAAACAATTTTAAAATAACTTACATGAATTTTCCAGCACTCTTTCCATGTTTCTTAGCAAGATTTTTACCTTTTTCAGTATTTACGTGAAATTTGCCATCATCTGCGTTTCCATCTGCATTCCAAGGGACCTTAATATCAATTGCAATGAAATAATTATAGTTAGTTTATTTGATTCCAGTTCTAAAATTTATATGAATTCGAAACTAAAAATAATTGAGATAATGGCTATCTTAATCATAAGAAGGGTGCAGATAAATCAAATCAATGGCATAAAATAAGCTTCAGTATATGTAACTTACAGGATCATCCTTATAAGATCTTATTTTCGCTTTCGAATTTTCTTTTGATTGATCTGATGATGATGAATAAGCATATTTTGATTGTGGCTTCTCAAACTCTTTTGTAGACGGTTCGTTTGGCGGTTTATAGTTCTTCATTAATTTTGAATTAAGATTGGAAATGAGTTAGAATTATTAAAATATTATATTAACTGAGGGAAAAATGTTTTAAAACTTACAGTACCAGAGCTAGAAAACCCCATTTCTTAGATTTCTTAACAATTTATATAATAGGTAAGAAATTTAAAGAAAAATCAAGAGATGGATGGATATTAACGTTGAGCAATCAAGTAGATAATTATTAAGTTTAGTATCATCACCATGCATTTTAAAAGTGGGTTTGAGTTATTCCACTTAATTTAGTCCATGTTGATTATTGATTATCGAAAATTTCCATAACTAATTTTCGGCCCGGTTCAAGTTAACAGGTCGTACCTGTAATAATGCGGTCCAAGATTAGTTATGGCGACGGCCGATAATCAGTGATAAATATGGCCTAAATTAAGTATAACTACTTTACAGTAACACATTGCTATAAGTCATATTATCTATAATTTGGGACATTAATCATATATACATTCTGAGCAGTAATATTTAACCATGTAATTAAGACTAGCGTATCAATTCTTAAGGTCTTGATAACCAATGGGTTCAATTCTTAAATCGATATTGATATTTCAACTTCATTTTCAGATCATATTGATGTAAGGATGTAACTTTATAGTATTAGCCAATACTATGTTAACTCCACCCCATCATTAGAACTACACTTTATCCATAATGTCACTTAATGCCGTTTCTGTACAAAACGAAGTTCCTATATTAACAAACCCTGAACAGGCGATAGGGAAACCATTCTTAAGGGTATCTTTAACACTAACTCCAATACATCCAAAATCAAGCAAAGTCATCACGGGTTCAGGTACCCTTTCCCTCACAACCCACAGATTGGTATTTATCTCTCATGATCAATCACAGTCACAGTCCTTTAGGAGCTTTTCAGTTCCTATCCCAAATGTACAGAATGCACGTGTTTTACAACCTTGGATAGGACCAAACAAATGGGTAGCTGATATTGTCCCCGTACCAAATGGTGGTTTTGATCCAGAAGTACTGATGTTTTCTGTACAAATAGGATTTGGTGAAGGAGGAGCCTTTTCATTTCTGGAACAATGGGTTAAATTAGTAGAAAATTGGCGAAATGGAATACATCATGGTGATCAATTACCACAGTATTCTTTATATTCAAATGATACTACTTCATCTCAACCAATAACTTTAAATGATAATGATTTACCACCACCTTATCCAGCATAAACTAATAAAAATTCATTGTTTGATTTATATCACTTAAAAGCTATTATCATTCATTTGTTACTTATACTTTATGCCAATTCTAATAAAACCACATTATCTAATTACATTATTTTATTAAGACTACAAAACAATGAATAAATAGAAATTCTTCAGTGTGATTTTAAAAGGTGTTCTTTAATTGTTGCTATATATTTTATTTTATTATTCTTTAAAATAGATAAATGCTGAAAATAATATAATTCTGATTGATATCTACAGAGCAGGTATTTGTAGTATATGTGCCTCTATAGTTCTTTTATATTTTTTATAATTATAATATCGTTTCATTAATGTCTCTTTCTGTTATATATTAATATTCCTTTTGTTAAGTTCTAAAAGAGAAATCACTGGTTTATATTAATTAATGCCCCAACACCAAAACTAAAGATTGAACCACACATTAATCCCAATGATAAGAAAATTGTCGTAAATCCACCTGCTGCTTTCTTCTCTTTATCACTAACATATTGCCCTACACTCATAAAGGCACTACTGCATAAGTGGCCATTACTAACTCCATACCAAAACATAATAGACATATAAGTGAAATCTCCAAGAATTGCTGTCTTTTGATCATGTATGTTACACAAAAATAGTAATGGTATAAATGTAAAACGAAGTAGAGAGTATAAGACCATTGATAATCGATCCCGAACAACCAGTTTTTTTATTGCACATGACAATCTTCCTATTAAATCACCAGTGTTCCATAAGAGATATGCAATACTAATAAATATATCATTTCGTTTAAATTTGCTTGATGAATTTTTATGTGTGGAGGTAATATGAGACGCAAATACCGGGAATGCCAAAGTTATACAAAAAACAAGGAAAATAGTTGACACGATGAACTGAAGCTTTCTCCAAAGAACTTTAAATGGGATATGCTCCTCTTCAACATTCTGAGGCCCATGTTCATTTGGTTGTGGTTGTTGTTCAGATTCAAGAGATGATTCCTTTATGGTTAATTCATTACCACATTTTTGAAGTAAAACTAAAAATAATGAAACGCTAATAAATGAAATAACTGTAGCTGTTAAAAAATAAACCATAGTTCCAGGATCTTTTGTACTTTTTACATTAATTTCTACTAGACTTGGCTGTGTAGAATCATTCGCATCTTCTCTTTTCCCATTTTTTGTTTGTACAAAAAGTTTTGAAAAAATAAGCACAATTGAAGGTAACACACCAGCAATAGCTTGACCTACCATAAATCCCTGTGCGTATATTCCTCCCATAACATTACAACAAGCCATGATACCATTCTGGGCCTGACAAGTTCCTATAGCACTCAACCAAACACACGTCATCACCAAAACAAAGTAGGCCGTTTCATTAACGTCGGTCCAAACAACACATGATAATCCTAGAATCATGAATACAAAAACAGCAATCCACAAACCGTTCATCACTCTTCGTTCATACCGAACACCCACTTGTTTATTTGCCAGATAAAAATTATAGGTAGTTGAAGTAATTGTACTTATCGTCATCATAAAACTCGTATAGTTGGATTGAATCCATTGATGATGGGAAAACCGAGTAAAAAAATAAGGCGAAGCCGACAAAAATGAATTCCAAGGCCATAATAAGGCTATACCTATCATAACAAAAGTAATATATTTAAAAAGGAATAGTGGGTCCGATATGGTATTATCATTAGTCTTGCGCCCTAATAACGGGGCAGATTCAGAAGATGAGGATGCGTGATCATTAGCCAAGAGAATCCCCTTTACAGTGTCGTTTTGATTTTCTGTGTCGTGTTCTCTTTCTAGATCTTTTGAAGGTTTCATGTGGAATTTGTATAAGTTGTGGGTTAAATAAATTATATTAATAAAATGGTTTTGATAAGATAAACATCCCGGTAGTCATGTAATATACTTCCGGCAACACTTTATTACGTTTTAATTTAAATTTACCATATTAGACGGAGTGAATTCTATTCGTTGTTGTGATCACAATATCTAATAAAATTTAAAGGTTATAATCAAAATTTCAATTTAAACTAAGTAATCAATTATAAAGAATTTGAAAATGAATCTAAATTAGGAACAATAACAGGCATGAAAATACTAGTAGTTTATCTTCCGTATATTAGATTATAAAAAAGGATAAATCATAAACTAGAAGTAACTAATTAATTGAATACTTGTAGAATGGAAAGAAACACATCCCGTAAATTAGAAACGGGAAACTAATTTGAAATTTGAACACCAGAAAGAACAGAGATCTGTCTCCAATTCCTTCAATTAATATTATAACGTTACCACAGTCAACTTTGTTATTTCTAGATTTCACATATACTCATGATTAAGTTCTATTTTTACTACTTCAGTGACCATTATTTTGGTTGATTTTTTATTTTAGTTAGAACAGGAAATATTTTAAAATATCTCTTGATGTTTATAGACAGTAATAAATTGTGAATCACTTTAAAACCAGAATTTTGTATAAGGAGTAGCAACATTATAGTAATTATAAATCATCAGAAACTTTGTTTAATATTATAACCTGAAATTAACAGGTACAGATTTTTCTCCTGAACATTGACAATTAATACAATGTTACTGGAATGAAAGAAAAGATAGCCTTAGTTAAATGAAATCGGGAGTATCGATGAAAATAAATATATCAATAGAATAAGAGGGATGGTTATAATATCAATTGATAAAAAAATATAGATGAAGTTTAGAATTTACAATTCTCAAAATAACATTTCTCCGTTAAAATTGTTGCAATCGATATGCATTTGTAAATGAGAGGGAAGAATACATCTGGATTTAATTGATGCCTGAAATGATATTAAATGATTAATATGTTTAAACAGTGCTTCCGATCAATTTTGACAGTCTGACCAAGATATTTAATTATGGTTCAGTCACAACTTCGGTGAGAAATCTATATTACCGAATTTACAAAAAGATGAGTGGTTGGCAAAATTCGTCAATTCTTTTTTTATAGTTTTTGTTATATAAGTGATAAATTGCGGTGTATCTTCATTTTGGTAGATTTTTAACCATGATTCACACACTCAATGATTTAGTTATTTATAGACCCCAGTCTATTTCATTTAAATCTTATGGTGATGTATCCCTTTTGATCCCTTGCCTTTATGGTCGTCCTTAATATTAATCATAATTCCCTTTCTATGTATTTTTTTTTTCAATCTCTTTTTTTGATATGTATCTTCAATGGTTTGAGTCCCTTCTGTGTATTTTTTTGACACAATGTCCAATTAAAACTTCCAACTTCGTACGTCAAGTTGCTTAGCAATTAAAATAAATAAAACTTCGGTTACAGCCATATATGAAAAAAAGGGATAAAATAACGGGATATGATTTCAAACAAAACATATTAAGTTGGCCATCAGACACCTTCCTTAATATTAAGCGTATAGCCTGAAACTAACAGGAATGCTACTGGAATGAAAGAAAAGAAAGCATTAATGCTAGTAAAATAAAACCAGACTAGGAGTATTGATACTTCAGCTTAATTATCTTATCGCGAAAGATCATCATATAAATCAGGTAGTCTAATATAGATCTAAATATAATATTTTATTTCTCCATTCAAATTGACTGAAACGGAAAATTGGAAGTTTGGGAGGCGACATTGTCTTCAAGTACCAAAAATCTCTTGGGTAGGAGAGGGTAACTACACAGGAGCATTTAAAATAGATTTAATTAAGGTACTAGGTATATGCCATGCAATAAGGTTCTGACATAAGGTTCATTTATGATATTTTGCTATATATGTCTACATTTACTTCTGAAAACATTTAAGTACTTCTTTTCTTTCATTCCACTAATGTTGACTAAATATCCATGCTCAGGAGAAAGAGCAGAGCTCTTTAAATCAAGTTGATATATTAAGCATAGCTTCTGTTGGTGTATAATTGCTACAATGTTGTTGGCCATTAGACAAATTTCTGATTTCGATGTCATTAGTATTTTATTATTAACTATAGATATTAAGGTAACTAATGAGTAAGTCAAATGAACGATTTTTAAAAAATATTTCTGTTCTAAGTACAATAATTTACAACGATCCGATGTGTTTTCTTTGAATTAGTAGCTGCAAGGGGCTCCATTCCATACCCTTTAAAGCAAATCTACGTCCACAACCTTATGAATATGAATATATAAATATAAAGAAGGGTGCTTATAAATATTAATTAACGGGAGCATAAAATTTACAATGTACAAAATAAGATTTCACCATCCAAACTGTGGGAGTAGATATGTTTTTGTAAATTAATGTATCAACTTTTTTAGGCCTGTGTTTCCGGTTATTTACGGCGTTTTGATCAAAATGTTTAGTTATGATTAAGCCACAAATACTTCAGAGGTAAATATATATATAGGTATACTAAATATACAGCAAAACAATTGGATGAATGGTTAACGAAATTCATAAATTCCTTCTTAATGTATTTATATTAATATTCAATATAATCAGTACTATAATCTATTCTAAAATGCTACCTAAAATGGAAATAATCAATATTAGATCAAAATTATACTTATTAATATATATATAACCATAACTTTTTATTTAACAGTTTTATAATGTATAAGTTACAACAAGTATTATATGTAAATAAGTGCATTACCATTGATCGTTAACGTAAAGATGGTAGTAGAAAGAATTATTCATCCCCCCCGGGTCGCAAAGCCAGGTTATAAATCAATCAAACTGTAGAATAAACTAAGCGCGGAAATGAAAAAGCGCCAAACTTCAGATTACATCATACTTTCAAAGTTTTGGGAAAATCAGTCCGGAGAAATCCCTGAAAACAACCCGGAAATTAGTACCAATCGTCAAATATAGCAGTCCTAAAATGTATAAGGTTGCTTAAAGAATTTTTAATTTTGGCAGTTTATTCTTTGAAATAAGTGTTTACTCCAGAGCTCCATGATGGTGAAGGCTATATGCGGCTGAACCTTATATGTATTGGCCTATAGGCCATATAGTCAATAATATATAATAGAATTATAGAATTCATACATATCAAATAAGAAAATATTTGTACACTTAATATTAAAATTAAAATGTTATTTTATATATGTCATACACTAATATAATCTCTGAAATTTACTTAACATTATACATTATTTTAAAAACACTTTAAAGCCTTCCAGACTACTCAGCAGCAAGCAATAATTTTGCCATTTTTAATGATAAAAGTCTGGTATTGGTTTTAACCATGTGTCTTAATTAAGGTTTTACCCTGGATTGATTTTAAATTTAAAGTTAATGAATTGGTAACTGAATTGTTGCTGGACTTAAAATGGATAATAGCAGTACTCATAGATAGAGAATTGTCGTAAATAGACTTGGATCTGGGTCTAAGTGTTTTATCTTCTACTCCAGAAATCCAAAAATGTATAAATTACTCTTTTTTTTAATTATGGATAAGTTTAATTTTTGAAAGAATGGGGATACACTACGTGGTGCGGCTGAACCTTATAATGAAAAAAGTTTTGTCTGGATCCAATTTTTCCATTTTGTTGAAAGGTTTTCCCGATAACAACGATGATTGCTCGAATTAGGGTGCTGAGCAGCAATTCAGATTCCGCGGCTGTGAAGTTGGGTGAAAGTACTAAAGAGATGTCCAGAATTTTATTAAAGAAATGGTTATTGATCTATAGAAGAACACACATAAACACCACCACCTGACTAGCTAATACTACATTTCTTATATGAAAAGAAATTCGTGTAGCTTATTCTTATTCAGCCGTAGCACGGCAAAAAATCGATCCATATGTTATCAATATACATATATGTATACGTATATATATTTCTTCCTACATCAGGAATAATACCCATAGGAAACAACGATCATTTAGGTTACCAAATTTAAACTTTATCATATATATGTTGCTACTATTTATGAAAATACATATTTCACTATGTATAGGGCTATATATAAGTGAACAAATCGCCTTCATGATTATATTCCTAATATATTATTTTTAACTATAATGACTATAGAAAATACTCCTCTATACGACAGAAATACTCATCCTATGGAAGCATGGAAGTCTTGGTATACAAGAAATGAAGCCGAGATAAAAGAGATACACGAGAGTGATAAACTAGAATTAAGAGTTTCTATACTTATTGGGCAACAACTTGAGAAAGGAGTACTTTATGCAATGAGATACATTCAGAGGTATGAATATACGAATATTCTTCAGAAACAAAGGATCTGGTCTCCTCTTTTAAACCTTTATGAAAAGAGAGAATTTGAGTTGCAACTGATGAAATTTTATAAAGACAATGGAGATAAGAGGGAACCAACAAGACCAAGACCACAATCTATTTACAACCATGGCTTGACTCTTATTACTATTGATTTTAATCCATTACCTCCAACTTTGCAGTCATCGACTAGTAATCAATCAACAATAAAAAATTTAGAATTTGAGTCAACAATCACAAATGACTCAACAGTTATGTCAATTGTAGACAGTGCTAACCACCAATTTCAAGTGTTAGACATCTGGAAATATTAGTTTTCATGCCACAACTAAAACATCAAATTATAGGTGACGAATCACCATCAGTATCACTAGAATATTCTTTAATAGCTAGTGGTTTTCTGGGGAATTATGAAATGAATTTAAATGATAATGATGACGATATGAGATTGAGATTTCAATCCATTAATTTTGCCTTCAGTTAAAGTTTCTTCAATAATGTTTTGATTTTCTTTCAAAAAAAAAAAAACGACGAGTACTCTTTCCACCGTAAACAATTAATTGGAATAATTTATTTAAATAATCAGTCGTAGTAATATCTAGCTATAGTAATTTAAATTTTCTACCTAATGATAATAGTATTTAATTTAGAATAACGATATAAGTTATATAAGTTATATGATTATAATATATTATTTCATTTAAATTTGTACTTGAAATTGGTAACCTATTGTTAGTGTCTAATTTTTTTTTTTCATTTTTAAATATATATGCTATTACGAATTTCTGGCTTATGGCCATCCAACCACAAGTAAGTTTGGTACATCACTATTATAATTCTGATTAAGAATTGATTTGAATATGATCTCATATGGGAAAAAAATTATTGGGATTAGATCTCAAAGCGAAACATAAGAGCATGTTTAAGGAATTTACAAAAGTCTCCTATAGTTTATATAGTGTTTGATACTTTTAAGGGTAAAGATTATAAATTAAATGACATAAGTTATGTTGTAATCCAAAAATGAATACATAAAACTAAAAAATAGATATACAGAACTTGAAGCATAGGATTTAATTTCAAAATAAATTTTTAGATGTGAATTAAAATTTAAAAGAATCTTGTTAAATATTAGTGTAGCGCAGTGAAGAAAAATGTGATAAATAACTATATTAGGGTAAAATAACAAATATATATCTAACTGCACGACGGTTATGCCACAAATGTCTAACACTAGCGAGACTATATCCACCGTTTAATCCAATTATGTTATTAGAAGACAATAGTACCTTCTAGGTATGATGTTGATTGTGAATATCTTTGTTTGTAATGGTATATTTTCTTCCTCATGATGGTATTTTGCTATAATATGTCTACATTTACCCCTGGAATCATTTAAATGTGCTTCTTTTCTTTCATCCCAGTAACGCTGACTTAATAAGAAAGATCTGGGCCCTTTAAATAAATGTTATATTATGGTTTTAAGCAAAGTTTCTGATGGTTTATGATTATTGCTAGTCATTATCAATTTTGAAGCGGTTAATATTTTATTATTATTTATAAATATTAATGAGAAAGTCAAATGAGATTTTTAAAAATATTTCTGCTCTAATTAAAGTATCTAACCATGGATAGGCCCGATAAGTTTTCTTTGAATTGGTTGCTATAAAGGAAGGGGCTTCATACCTTTCGATACGAATCAACATCTACCACTCTATGTCGACGGATATAACAATAAAAAAGAGCACTATAAAATTCTACAATTTTTAAAATAATATTTCACCATCCAAAGTTTTGAAATAGATATATATTCCCAAATAAGAGGGGCGAGGGGGCAATACCTGAAATAACATAAATGATCAACTTTTTTAAACAGTGTATCTGGTTAATTTCGGCAAGTTCATCAAACTATTTGGTCATGCTTGAGACCAATTTTCCGTATAGAAACGAAAAGGTATCAACAAGTGTCGTAAATAATTTAGTGAGAAATATCTACTGAATATACAATTAAAGAATTAAACGAGTGTTTGGCAAAATTCGTAAATTCTTTTGTTATAAGTGTATTCAACTTTTGTTATCTGAGTGACAAATCATCTGAATTTCGATGGATATGATGATTCTGAATTGATATTATCTGTTTTCATGCTTAAATTTATTCCTTAGCTTGTATGTTAGTGCCTAACCGTTTCCCTACTACCAGTAGTGATTTGATGGGGTTTAATAATACAATCTCAATTGTATCCTACCTTTCCTTTTTACCAACACTTTTTTTTAATATATAAATTGGCATATTAATTCGAAGCATTTGAAGACCCTAAATTAATCTTACCAATAAAGAAAGTAAAAAGGGTATTCTAGAAAGAAATTGTAATTATGATTAACGGTCATATCATGTCTACGCGTAAATATCATACTGTAAGTTTCTCTCATCACACCTCTTTCACTGTATGATATTATTTATAGATTCAAGTTTATAATTCAATAATGATTTCTCATAGAAAAAACTCACCATCTCATGGGACACCTAATGAATCTTTGACTTCTCATTTCAAAATTGCTCGGCCAGTTACTCCCTCAAACAATCATTTACCAACAAATAATCCTAATCAAGCCGACCGTTCCATAGATTCAACATTATCAATTAATACTAATACAAATACAAATACAAGTACAAGTAATCGATCATCATTATCAAACTTATCTAAAATCGACGAATCTATAAAAAATAATGAAGGAATAGATAAAAGAATTCAATCACCAAAAAATACATCAAAGAGATTTTCAACAGGAAATCATAATCATAGACGAGTAATTAGTTCAAATCTTGATATTAATAAACGAAGAAATGCATTAAGAGATTTTTATAAATTAGATACAATAACAAAAGGTGATCCTAATCTAGAAAATGAATTAACAGGTAATTCTGAAGATGAAATTATTTATGATAAAGATGATTTTGATGAAGTGATGTATGTTAAACAATTATTTGAAAATAAAAAAATTGAAGATATTTTAAAAGAAGAAAATGCATTATATCATGGTAAGTTTCTATTTTCAACTTTCAACTTCCAACTTTATAAAACGGAAAGATTTATATGTTATTGATATTTGATACTAATTCTTATTATTTTTATTTTATGAAAATATAGATGTACGAACACTTGATAGTGAACAAAAAGCATTAGTTTATAATAATTATTATAAATTAATTTCAGCAGCAGAAAGTCTTCATTCAGTATGTTATTTGTTTGTATTTTAAAGAACTAAATTAATAATTTATTGGAAATATATTAACAACGGTTTTTTCTTCAAAACTAAAGGTCCAAGATACATTAAATAGTAAGATAACAGATTTTGAAAAATTGAAAGATTCACTTGGAAGTATTTGTGATCGATCAAGAACTTTCACACTTATTTCAAAGAAATAATTTCTTTTAAAAGAATTTTATTTTACAATTTATGACTACATTTTTATTTTTATTTTTTCTACTGATTTATATAAAGGTACCGCTAGCTATGATATAGAAATTGCTAGACATTAATTAAACAATGCTTTTTATAATGATAAAAGTCTTATTTGATTTAATACGAATCAGAGTTCTAATCAGATCCATTTATATTTTTCATTTACCTAGCTAAATTAGTGATATTAAATGCATACACTCTGCATGCGGGGTCAACGTATATTTAGTGTCGGATCTAAAATACGAATATTATTCATTACAATAATTGAGTTCTATCGTTCCTCTCAAGAGAACACAATTAATATAGATTTTCACTTAAAATATTACAAATTTCACCGATAAACAATTAGTTTACAACTAAAACGAATCAAATGTAAGATTTTTGTGGACCTTGAACAGCATAAACCTCACAGATAAAGCCGTGTTTATGCAGACGCTAGCATTCCGAAATAGGTAGTAGCATACCAAATCTCGTATTTGTGCTTTTCTTTGTTTTTTCTGTTTTCATTTGTGTTGGACATTTTCTCAACTTTTAATTATTTCAAATAATATCAAAAACTTATATCGAAATTATGACTGAGTTAACAACTAAAGAAGTTATTAAACCAAATTCATATGTTGGTTTTGATACAATCACCACTCAAATCGAGGACCGTCTTATAAAAAGAGGATTTCGATTAAATCTCATGTTGGTTGGTAGGTATTTAAATCATAGTTTTATATAGCGCTTGATCTTATATTTATATTGTTATTATTATTTTACACATATTAACTCTTGGAAAATAAAAAGGTCATTCTGGGTTGGGAAAAACTACACTTGTTAATACTTTATTCGCTTCTCATTTGGTGGACTCAAGCGGAAGAAAAAGTGCAATGGAACCGGCTGAAAGAACATGTGAAATCCAAACAGTTACTCATTGTAAGTTTAAAATCCGATATCTTTTAAAATATATTTCATAATTAAAATTCTAACCATTTTTCTATATTAGCGCTTTCGGAAAATAATGTTGATTTGACATTGAGTATTATCGATACTCCAGGTTATGGTGATCAAATCAATAATCAAAAATGGTAAGCTTATTAAATAAAAAACAATTGGAACCATTCATTTATATTTATATTTATATTTGTTTGAATTTTATTTTAACATTTTTGGTTTTTAAGCTGGGATCCTTTGGTAAAATATATTAAAGAACAACATTCTCAATATCTTCGAAGAGAGCTTACTGCAGCTCGTGCAAAATTCATCCCTGATACTCGAGTTCATTGTGTTTTATTTTTCTTACAACCAAATGGTCATGGAATGACTCCACTGGATATTACAGTAATGAAAAAATTAACTGAAATTGTTAATGTTGTTCCTATTATTGCAAAATCTGATTCATTTACCTTAGAAGAAAGAGTTAATTTCAAAAAGACTATTCAAAAACAATTAGCTTATCATAATATCAGAATCTATCCTTTTGAATATGATACTGATGATCAGACAGAAGAAGAGATTCATGTAAATGAAACACTCAGAGTAAGTTCATTACAATTAATTAATTAATTAATGACATGTTATATGCTAACTTATAAATAACTTGTAGCAAATAATTCCATTTGCGACTATTGGAGCTGAGAACCAAATCACTTTACCAAATGGTAAAATAACTCGGGGAAGGAAAACTCGTTGGGGATCTATTGACGTTGAAGATCCAACACATTGTGATTTTATTTACTTGCGTGATTTCCTAACACGAACACATTTACAAGATTTGATTGAAACAACATCATTGGTACATTATGAAGCTTTCAGATCCAAACAATTATTAGCATTGAAAGAAAATGGAACTCGGGATGTGAAGGGGAAACCACAGCATCAAAAACCACAACACGACGCTGCTCATAAACGTCAAGTTTAATCAAGAAAAGCATTTCTATAATCTGTTGTATGATTACTTTCAAAAATTGGCTTTATTTCAACGAATATCATCACGTTCACGTGTCTTGTACCTGAAAGATCTAGATTTTCCACATGGACAGTTGTTGAAGTGACAAAGAATGAAAAATAACGAATAATAATCGTATGAAGACTCATATGAATAAACTTAATGGAAATATATAATAAAATAAGAAAAAAGACAGGAAGTATAAAATAATCAAGATCTAGAATTATTCAGTAATAAACTAATAAAATATTTAATTATATGCAAGGTGTATAAATTAAGAAATAATAAATAAATAAATAAATTAAAATCCGCTCTTTTTTTCCTTTTTCCTTTCTTTTCCTTTTTTTCTTTCATTCGGGCTTTTTTGTTATAGATAAATATATTATAAGTAGTATGCTCAACAACACGGCACCCTCAACCTCCCAAATGGCTTCTCCCCAGCCAAATCAAGTGATCGCCCATGCCTCTATTCCGAGACAACAGACAACCATGCTAAACATAAACAACTCCCATAATTTGAACGCCCCGTCAATTCAGTTGGCTCTCCCAATACCACCACTTTCAACTGCCCAACCCCATCCAAATGCCTTGATTGTTCAACAGCCACAACGCGTCAAGAAGAAGTCAAAGTATTCAAAGGAGCAGGATGAATTAATCTTAAGTATGAAGAAACAAGGAAAATCATGGGTTGAGATCTCGGAAAAGGCAAAATGTGGAAATTTCTTAGCCGCAAGAAATAGATATCAGGTACTAATTGGACAACAGGGAGGTGGTGCAGTTGCTTGGAGTTATGAAGATACAATCGGTTTACAATCTTTATTAGATAAAGGAGAAAAAGAAAAATGGAAATTTATTGCTACTGAATTAACAAAAGTAACAAGTAAAAGATTTACAGATGTTCAGTGCCGTGAAATGATTAAACAATTATTTTCAAAAGATCCAAGTGCTTTCGGTGTTGTTGTTAGTGTTGGTCCACCTCCTCCTTTATCCCAACAACAAGGTGCTCCACAAGTAACAAGTGTTATGCCTTACCCTCATCCACAATATCAACAACAGATGCCAATTCAACATCATCAACAACATCAATATCAACAACATCAAGGTATGAAATATGAAGATTTAAATAATTATCAAAGAAATAATCATGGCCTTCCATTACCAACTACTCAAACTCAAATGCAACAACAACAAATCCCTCCTTCAAATGTAAATGATGATAATAATTATTCAAATATGATGAATGTTAGATCAAATCAACAACAACAACAAATTCCAAATTCAAATTCTCCAAAATTAAATCAACAACAACAACAGCAACAACAACAGGGAAGCCAACAAAATTCTTATGGAAATCAATTATTAAATAATGACAATAATAAGAAATAAGGAAAACTTTAGATGCTTTATCTAAACTTACGATTATGTTTTTTCTTTGATAATATTAATTTGTATTCTTTTACTATTTAATAAATTATGTTCACGTCAAAAATTAAATAAATATAAATGAAAACTATAATTATAACTATAATTATAACTATAATTCTCGAGATAAGTTTAAATTATCATCTACTATTATATTATTATTATGTTGTTTAACTTTAAATGCTTTACATTTTTATTATTTTAATTACCATTTTGAAATTTCCTTAACCTTACATTATATTTTCGAATATACATTTTAAATTTTATATTGTTTGTGTTGTTTATATTTTTTATATTTCATATATTTTATATGTTTTTTGTGTTATGATTTCTTAAAAATAAGATAAAAAAAAAGATATGTTATAATATTATTATTACAAGATTTAGTTTTCAGCTCTATTTTTTTTATCCTAAGCTTCAAATTCACCTTGTCTAGATTTATAGATCACCAAAGTTTGGGAAATAGCAATTAATATAGATCTAAGGTAGATGTAGAACCCCCTGATTTTTGACTTCTTCATATCTATTACGTGGTCATTCGGATTTACATTTAGCACGTTAACACCAACAGTATTTTTATGAACGTCAAAACCCGTTAGATCAATCTTGTTGAAACTAGACGGTCCCATACGTGTAAGGTCTTCTACATTCTCGTTATAACGATCTAAACTAATTGGTATGACCCAGATGGGATTAAATGTACATTTGTATGAGGAAAGAATTTACGAATTTGTCAATCACTCATTTAATCCTTTAATTGTATACGTATATTCAGTAAAGATATCTATGATTCAACCATACCATAACCAAATATTTTGATCAAACTGCTGAGAATAACCTGAAACACTGTTTAAACAAGTTGATAATTTCTATCTTTCAGGTATTATTTAAATCTAGATATCTTCACCCCCCTCTCATTTGAAAATACATATCTATTTCAACAATTTAGATAATGAAATATTATATCGAAGATTTTATATTGTATAATCCATCTTTTTAGATTGATATATATTCGTATCAAAAGATATAGTTTCTTATAGATATTAATTTGAAGAAAACTCATCGGATTTATCTGTAATTAATTTTTTTAAAACAGAAATATATTGTAAAAAGCTTTCATTTGACTTGCTGATTATATTCATAATATTTATAGTTAATCACTTTAAAATTAGAAATTTGAGTAACAACATTGTACTTTGTTTAATATATCACCTATTTAAAGAGCTCAGATCTTTCTTTTCAACATTGATATTTAGTTGGCGTCACTGGAATGAAAGAAAAGAAGCAGATTTAAATGTTTTCAGAGGTTAATGTAGACATATTATTGCAAAATGTCATCAAATAAATGAAATGAGGAGGAGAAAATGTCACCTCCATCTTCGACACTGGGACCGACATCAGCCTGGCTCCTTATAAGTATTGTACTAATATATCAGCTAATCTATCTTTGATGATGTATCAATAGAGCAATTCCAAAAAATATGAAGTTGTGATTGCATAGAACCCACAAAATTGTACCAAATTGGCTGCGTTTGGATTATCGGTATGGGAATCGAGGATAGGCTATATATGGGCAACTTAGGACTCGGACTTTGGTTCGTCCGGGGTGTCTGAAAATGCCCGATTGCCAAAAATTCAATACCACTAGCGTAAATACCATCACTCCAACTTTTCAATATCCAAATTTAAAGAAAGATCATTAAACATTCAACTATGATAATGAATATAGATTCATCTCCATGATTTATAAAAATAAAGATTTGGCTTTCATTCAACGGATAAGGAAGCAAAACAGATCATCATTAAAAGACTTATACTACGGGCGACTGGAAAAATTGGGGGTAGTTGGTCATTATAATTATAACCAGAGGAAATGTTATAGTAATGGAAAAGATCAGGTAAATAACAATGTAAATATATACAAAACGGGAATTGATAAAAAGGTACATATTTTTACTTCAAATAATAATAAAGAACAACTGAATCAAAATTCATTATTGGGTGGTGGAATTGGTGGTAAAACTTTAAAATCATATCCATCAATGCTGGGAGATAAATTAGATGGACGTTTACCTTTATATAATAAAATCAATGAAAACGATAATGTTTTTTATGATGGTAGAAATAATTCATTACGATTTTTTAATTTTGATAAACCCAAAAGACCACCAAATGCTTTAGAATATTATAAATCTCAGGTTAAAAAATTTGAAGAAACAAACCACTCAACCAATAATATCGAATATAAAGTTGATACTACATCAATTAGTGAATTGTTAAATCTCATTGATATTGAAAATTATAGTAATCTTGATTTTTCAACTCCTGATTTCGGCTCAATAGTTGAAATTTCATCTCCAACTTCAATTGTTTTTGGTATTGTTGTTTCCACGAATTTAAATCCTCCATTTTTTAACGAAATTACTATTTTTACATTAGATGGTCATTTAACTATTGCTAATTTGAATGATATTACTTTTATTCTTCCTGGATTTTTCAATGAAGAAAAAATTAAAGAAGTGTTTAATAATAAATCATCGTCAACATCAAAAAGCAAAACAGAGGAAGATACTATTTTACCTATTATTAGATATCAATTATTATATATTTTGAATGTTTTTATAAATGATATATTATCAATGCAGAAAACAATAGCATCACAACTTGAAGCTTTTTATTCAGTTACTTCAGATCTTGAATTATCGAATGCAACTACATTACAAAATTGTTTTGATTATATTTCACAATATTTTTCATCATCTTATGACTTTCACATAATTAATAATAAATTATCAAAGAGTCTTCTTTTATTTGCAATTCATTTATCATTAATTTCTGATCCTATTAATTATTTATATATATCAAAGCATTTCTATAATGCTGGATTACCATCTTTAACAACTTCATCATTTATCTCAACGAATCCATCATCATTATCATTAAAATCAAATAGACCACTTTATTGCATAAATTGTCAAAATTTAAGAAATGAATTTAATAATGTTTTAAGATTTAAAAATTCAATATTTCAAGAATTTATTCAATTATTTGAATTTAAAAGTGGTAAAGGTATAAAAAATTATGATTATGATAACGATACAAAAAAAGAATTAAATAAATTAATTTATAAAAATTTAAGAAATCAAAGTATTTTAAATTTTTTAAAATATTATTTAATTAATCCTGATTATAGATTTACAAGAGTTATTAAATTAATTATTGATTATATGGATGATTCTCAAAAAATTATTAAAGATAATAATAATGACTATCTTATAGAAAATAAACAGGATGAATGGGTTAATCCAGTTATATTATATAATAGAATGGTTTCTCTACAAATGATATCACCAAATGAAGATATCATATCCTCTTTTTTAAATAGTACTCCATCAGTAACAAGGGAAGAATCAGCAAATACTACCTCTAGTACTCACACTGAAAAGAATGATACATTGCTTACTAATGTGCCAGCTACCATCAAAGAAGATCCATTTGTTAAATTTCGCTATAATTGGTTTCAATTCCCAATATACGCATTACCAAGTCATATTTTAGCACAGCATGGATTCCCAGCTAATTCAGAACTTGCTATATCAATTGAAAGGAAAAACTCAAGAATTTGGATTGTTAATATCCATGTTATTGAGATTGGATCAATAATCACGCCAGATAATGTACAACTAAATAAATATTTAAAACTAGTTAAAACTAATTCTTCAAAACTTTTATTTGAAGATGTATTTTTAGATACTCATAGTTTTTCTTCTGGTAAATCTGTTAATTGTATTACATTTTCAATGGAATATCGACCAACAGATGAACAACCATGGAATACACCGAATTATGATGTCTCATTATCAACTGTTAGCAATGTTAAATTTGTAACTTTGGATGTTTTAAAAGATATTATTGAAACCGGTGGTTATCAAGGATTATTTAAAAATATTAACTCTTTAAATTTTGATGATAAATATGATGATGATAATAATGAGAATGAATCTAAAAATTATAAATTAACAAATGAAGATAAAGATAATATAAGTTGCTTATATGATATTTTATCAAATAGGTATTGGAAGAGGTTGATTGATCATGCTAATGAATCTAGTTTACCAATTACTGAAGTCAAAGAAATTGAATTGAATAAAAATAAAAATGAAGAAAAAAATGAGATGAGAGAATCATCAGATGAAATCGCAGATTTTCCTAAAGACCTTAAAAACATAAAGGTAGATTTAGTACAAGTGAAGAAAACTGCTGTTGATAGATTTTTAAATGAATGTTCATTATTAGCGAATGAAATTTGTGCTAGATTTGGTATCCGAGAAGAATTCCCTTTATATTATCATTCTCAACTATTAAGAACAACTGCTTTATCGGTACCGTCTTCCACCACTAAAAGCTTATCGTCGGGTTCATCAATAACAGAAGTTGGTAAGCCCATACTTGATACAACAGCTACACCTGATATCAAATACCCATCGTTATTAGAATATCATCAGTATACTTCCAAACGTAATAGTTTTGGTGAAGTATCGCCAGAAAATTACATTAAGGCACAAAAATTTCTCTCTTTTGAAAAGTGTTCAACAACCTATAACCAACATTTTGGTCTTGGATTATCATGGGGATATTCTGGAATTAATTCCCCATTAAATAATTTCGAACATGTAATTAATCAATGGCAGTTATTAATTAAACTAAGACAAAAAAAAATCGAAGAAGATTTGGAATTAGAACAACAACAACAAAAAGAAGAATCATCATCTCTTTTAAATATTGAAGAACTTAATGAACTAAAAATTAAAAATAAAACTGTAAATAATGAGACTCCTCCTTGGATGATACTTAATTCTCAAGAATTAAATGATATATATGAAAGTTATATTGGACCTAAACAACAAATCATATTAGCTGAAGAATATTATAAACACCGTTATGGAGTATTACGATGGCTGAAACAGAACATTGAAGAATCAAATATAGATGATGGGAAAAAGACGACAATCTCTGAGTTTATTTGTATCATTACAGAATCTGCCTTTATAAAATCTAGTGAATATGCATCATTAGCAAGAGCATTTTGTTTAGAATTAGGGATTGAAGTATCTGTGATATCAATGTCTAATAAAAATCGGAAAGTTGGAGAATCTGTTAAATGTATTGATGTACTGAAACTTGATTTTCTTACTGGTGAATGTGTTTTTATTTCTGATTAATTAATAATATCTTTAAATACAGATTTTACCTCTACCCATCAATAGAGCAGAAGAGCTGAGCCAGAAATCTAGGATAAAATAAGACTTATGACACCCTATACCCTGTTTTAATCTCTAATCATAACTAGTGTAAATATCCTGTTTAACAGAATCAAATGTAAACCTTATAATTATATTATCTAACCGTCTAAGAGTCGCAATTCTCTGTGCTTTCTGTAGCTACAACTGTTTTTTGTTGCCCGTTTACCTGTTCTATATATATGATTTGGAAAAATATGGAAGAAAAGTTTGTGTGTTAACCAAAAAAGTAAACGGTACTTAATCCGTCAATATCAATTCATTGATATTATTTCAATAAGTCTATAAAACATTGGGAAATAAATAGTATGTATATTCTAATCAACCCCTAAACTTTTCACTAATATTTTCTTTAACATGACGTTAGTGCTTGAGGGAAAACTTTAACTTATAGCTATAAGGCCCTTATGGATAGTTAAGATGATTTCGAAGAAATGGTAATTGATTACTCAGAATTTTGAACAATTATTATGGTGTAACCATTCCAGTATTCATCAATCATGTTTATAGTTAGCACAAATTAACAAACAAATATAGTCGACATATGATCTTAAACTTACAATTATAGCTTATAAGATGGTATATATGTGAATTTTAAAGAATGTCAGCGCATATGCATATAACCTCATATGGTATAATGCTTGTGTGTGTACTGGGACACTGTTACTATATGCATAATATTGCATATCAAAAACTTTTGATTTTCTATTTGAAACTCCAGCTGATAAAGTGTGTACTTTCCCTTGCAATTTGCCAAGGACCCTATTTTAACATTTCTATTATTAATTATAAGCTAAATCTAAAATAAAATTTACATTAAAATTTAAAGCAGAGCATTATATAATTTTATAGCATACTTAAATACAACTAAAAAGGTATATGTCCTCCTCTATAATCTAAAAATGATCCTGAATCTTTGATTGTAAGTCCCTTGATAACTTTTAACATTGAAGAAACCGATTCATCAGTAGTTATAGTTTCCATACCCAAAGTAGGAAGTATAGACATATCAAAGTTTTCAGCTTCTAAATGACCCAACGCTTTTTCCCCAAGATCAGTAGATACTATACCAGGGTGGATGGAAACAAAAATATGATTCTTCGAGCCAACAGCTAATACCTTCATATAATAGTTGAGTGCCGCTTTGGATGCTCCATATGCTCCATATATATCATAACTAAATCCACCAATAGAACCAGCAACACTAGAAATAAAAATAGTTTCAGATGATTCTCTCTTTGTTAAAAATGGATTAAGGGCCCTAACAACTAGAATTGATCCAATTGAATTTATTGTAAATATTGTTTTTAAAACAGAAGCTGGTGTTTCCAATAATGATTTAGTTTTGTCATTGATGATCCCAGCATTTGAGATCAAAACATCAATTCCATCGGTAAACTTAGAGACTTGATCCGGTAAGCTGGTAATACTATCCTTGTCCGAGACATCAAGTTTGACTATCTTGGTATTAGGGTGTTCCTTAGACCACTCTTGTAATTCAGTAGCATTGTCGGGATTTCGTGCTGAAGCAATAACTAGATTTCGAGAATCTGAAGATAATTGTTTGACAAATGAAAATCCAATTCCTTTATTTGCACCAGAAACAAAATATACTGTCGACATTTTTTGAAAAGCTTATATGAGATCAATAATGAAATCAACTGAAGTTGAATTAAAACTAGTATTCCCCGAAAGAGCAAGTCAAGCGGGTTTTATATAGAAGTATGTTTGCATTTAAATCCTTCGATATCTTCTTACAATACCTGAGCGTTTCCGGTGTTAATTAACCCCCTTGTTTTATGTTATTGCGATTGAGTATTCGAATTCATCTTATACCGGTATATGTATATATTCTCATTGGTAATGGTATAACGAGGTTCACATCGCCTGAGAATTGTAATGTTTATATAATCTAATAAATATACCAATTTGGAAAATGTAATAGGGATTAGCTATCGCATGCCAATTAACTTGATTCAAAATTGATGAACATACGTAACACATACAGATCAATAGAATTATAAGTTAGTATGATTCATACATTGAATTTGCTTTTCTATTGCGTGATAAAAATATGGTATCGTACTATCTAGCGCCATATCTACTGAAACTAGATAAAATTTCTTACTTCCAGTAACATAAAACATATAGATGAATCGTTGGGAAGATTATAATAAAGTAAAAAGGATATGTATTATGTATCTTTCTAATATGGGACTGCTGCAGTTTGGCGTTTGGAGTTCGGACCTGTAATTCCACTTTGACTCTGACGTTGACGTTGACGTTGACATTGACGTTGACATTGACTTACACTTACACTTACACTTACACTTACACTTACACTTACACTTACACTTACACTTACACTTACACTTACACTTACACTTACACTTACACTTACACTTACACTTACACTTACACTTACACTTACACTTACACTTACACTTACACTTACACTTACACTTACACTTACACTTACACTTACACTTACACTTATAGCTATAGCTCTCTTATATAAATCAAAAGCCATATTTAAACTCGGATTTTCTTTAGAATCCAGAGGATAGAAAACATCAATATATTTAAAGGATTATTCATGAAGAGTTTAACTGTTTTCATTTTATGATTTTCTAGTAACTAGAGTTGGTTAAATATAAGAAATATCTAGTTGGTGTCGAACTTTAAACATTACAAATGTTTAATCTACGAGCGAGTAGTTCAAACTAGAATCTCACTGAGTAGATTTATGGAGGCCAAATATTGCAATTGTCAAACAGAAACAAATCACATAAGTATATGCATATGGTGATGATAAACCTCATTATGTTCATCGATTTTATATATCCATACCAGACCATTATTTACAATAATTGCTTATATATAAGGAAAATCAGATTCTATATAGTAAGCCTATTGATTAATCTAGGTTATTCTGTATAAAGGTCATTGTATCTAAAAACCCGTACTTTACTTAAAGCCTATATAGTACTTATAAACAGGATACATACATGTACGGCGAAACAGATTATCTGATACCATCCAATTTATCTTGACGTTTAGTCTGATTCTATATATTACTTAAGTCATCAAAGAAATCATGAATGAGCTCTGGAACTTCGAATACAATTTATTGAGAAAATCCTTTAATTCTTATATAGAACCATTAATATTCATATGAAAGCAACAAAGTGTCGTTTATTGGGTTCAGAATTTTTCTATATAATAGATGCATAAATAATCGTTTTATGTATATCTAAGTTATAGCTGGTGAAGTTTTGATTTATAAGGTCAATTAGAACTTCAGAAGTGTGATAGCCATTTTCCCTGCAGAATTAACGTGGGGATTACAGGGAAATTGTTAAATATTGGCATACACCAAAGTTCAAAATATGCATATGACAGTAATGAACTTTAACACTTATAAAGTCAAAAATTATTTATGATCAAGCTTAAGTTATTCTATAATTGAGCTCTAAGATGGGCAATAAATAGAAAATGTGGGGATTCAGAAGTTCAAGCACCAAACAATTGTGAGAAAATGTCCATTGTTGTATGAGATAATGGAGATTTTGTTCATTGTCGATAATAGTCACTTTCTCAAATAACTAATATCCTGAAAATATTACTGAATTAGAAGAGTGGTCCAAGGGACACCCTAATACTAATATCATTAAACTTGATATCTTGAAGTAGGTTAGTTAGTAGTATTGCTAGCTACGATCAATTCTCTAACCTTACCAATGGAGTTAATATGTTTTAATCTCAAATATGTACCTAGGTTTACAAGAATTATATATTGTTTCCATACACCCTTTCCTTTTAATTTTACTTATTGCTATTTTATATTTTATTTAACAAAATGAGTTATTAGAATTTCACGTTAACTTAAGTATTTTCAATTAATTGCCATCTTGAATTTAAAAGCCTTTCTTTCCATAGATACCTTAGATTAACCCATTATCGATTAGGTTATTTAAAAAATCCAAAGAAACAGAAGAATCTTAATCTTGAAATAAATGTGAAATAGAAAATAAAAGATTTTACAAGCATTACTCAAATATATTTAAAGCAAGCATATGAGAATAAACCTATAAATTCTTTTTATAATTAGTCAAAAATCGGAATAGGTGGAGAAGTATAGACAGCAGGATCATTAAATCTAATATTTTGATTTAAGCCACTAATAGCATTCAACTCATCTTTTGATAAATCAAAATCAAAAGACTTTAAATTTTCTTTCAGTCGTTGTAAATTATTTGATTTTGGAATAACTGCAATTCCTCGTTGGGTTGTCCATCTAAGAATAACTTGTGCTGGTGATTTATTATAGTTCTTTGCAATTTTTCTTATGACTTCATTTTCAAATAATTTTGGGGTATTTTTGGCAAATTCAATACCCAATTCGACGAAGGATTGGGGTCCAAAAGAAGAATATGCTGTAATAGCGATTTCGTTCCTTTGGGTAAACTCAATTAATCTTGGTTGGGTTAAGTAAGGATGATGCTCAATTTGTAAGACAGCCGGTTTAATATTAGCGTAAGATAATAACTCATTTATTAATGGTACAGTATAATTGGAAACTCCAATACTTTTTGCTAAGCCTTTTTCATGAAGTTCTTCGAGCGCACCCCAGGTTTTTGATAACGGAACAGATGCCAACTCAACCTTTGTAAAAGCATCATCAATGAAAAAGCCTGGTGGATATCTAACCGATGGATCGACATATTTCAAAGCGATTGGAAAATGGATCAATACCAAGTCAAAATACTCAAGACCCCAATCCTTTAAAGAGTTTTTAATGGATTCAACTGCATGAATTGGATCGTGGAAAGTATTCCAAACTTTAGTTGTGATGAATAATTCTTCTCTGGTGACAATACCATCTGAAATTGCTTTTCTAACACCATCGCCGACTTCTTTTTCATTGGCATAATCCTGGGCACCATCAATTAATCTATATCCTTCTTTAATTGCATTATATATTGTTTCTGCTGCTGTTTCCTTTGGAACTTTCCAAGCACCGAATCCGATTTGTGGTTGCTTTCTACCATTATTAAGTGTAATATATGGGCCGTTATAATTATTATTTGTGGACATTTTCTTTTATGCTAATTATAATTATACTTATAAACCTGATATAAAATGATTGCAAGTAGAATCAATGGTTATAATGTGAGATCTAAAAATTAAAAGACGAAAAAAATGGAATTCCAATTATGAATTCCATTTATATGACATAATAACTTAACACATGATTTTTCGCCATCCTATCCAAAAAGATACAATTGTCAAATGATTTCATTCTAAGATTTAACCGAAAATTTATACTGGAACTTTGAAATGAATAAAAAATACCTTTTGATTTACTAAAATCTTAGTCACTTACTTTATGGTTGCAATTGAGTCCATGTCGGTTATTCAGCCATAGATCAACATCTGCCAATATTTTATCTAATTAAAATTCATGTGTGTCATGTGATGATAGACTTTATTAATATTGTCATGTGATATTTATCCTCCATAAAGATTTTGATTTATGTCGAAGATAGCCGCAAACACGATATTGTATGCTAATAAACTTGGACTTAGAATAAACTCGATACGTGATATGCACTAAGTAAACCATTGATTATATTTTACTTATATACTAAATATGTTGCGAAATTAGACTAATCTTTTACTGTGGATATCAAGCTTATGCATAGTACCAAGCCCACCGTAAATAAATAATCACTTAATGTTTGCCAGAAGCGGTGGACCACTTTGATTGTAGGAGTATTATCATTTTTCTCCACGGTCACTTTGCTAGTTATTAGAGGTGCGAGTACTAGCGCTTGTGGTGGTAAATAAATTATTTATAATTATTTTTCATATGATTAGAATCACACTTAGGCTCCTATGATTTTAGTTTATACTATAACTAGTCTAATTTATGACCGATTGGAAATTGCAATGATCTCAATTCAAAAACCTTTCTCTTTGTTCAATGTGCCAATTATTATTTACTAGGAACAGAAAATTTTTCTTTGATAAAATAATATCTTATTAAGTACCACAAAAGTAGGTCTTCAATCATAAATATTTTTTCTTACCAAACTAAAATTGTGATTTTATATGTGATTAAAGGATTTTTTGAGTCGATTAATATTCATTAACAAATTGTAATTAATATTAGCCAATTGGAATTAGTAAAATTCATAAAATAGGTGACTACGGTATACGTAGTACGTACTCTATAATAACTATGATCATGACCCAAAGAGCCCGGGTTTAGTTATAACTTTTAACCAATTATATGTATCGAAATAATAATGCGTAATATAAACTACCCTGCGTAATTGAGTAATTGATCGCTTGCAATTGAAATCGATATCTGCTTTCCTACCACTATAAGGCTATATCATACTTTGGGTTATACGACGCATATTTAAAAAGATATCAATATTGTAAACACAGTATACAATAAATTTCAGATCCTATGTAAAGATCAAATATAGGGTCTTGTAGATATTTACGATAATTGTATAAGCTTATATAATCATAATCATATAAATTCCGACTGCGGCATTGCTCCGGCTTAAGCATACTATACTTCCATGGAATATATAATTGCAATTGATGTCGATATAGATACAACATATATTAATGCAATTATAAGTATAAAGACCCAGGAGCTCGGTTTACCATCCCTAGGGCCAGTACTATATATTTATCTATATCTTCTGATTCTATTACCTTCAATAATTCCTTGTTGAAATGGTCATAATAGGATCTAGAACACCTCTGATGACGGGATTTGGATTGCTTGGCTGTCAAAACTAGGGTAGTCTTGGGGTAGGTCACACTCATCTAGATCCGGCTTTATTGAATTATTATATAGTTAATAATCATTAATATTATATTCTTAATCTTAAATGCCATTGTACACTCTAGGTCGATTTAAGCTATAGCGCTTTAGCTATCATATATGATAGTTACCGTTATATAATATTATATTAGCATATAATTATTGTATCTATCTACTATCTATCTACTATCTATTCAATGTATTAATCAGTACTGGCATACGTAGTACTACTGATCATTAGTACATATATTACTGCTACCGTTTACCGTTTTCACCAGCGATACTCACAGGATAAAATAGAATTCAAGTAATTAGCTTAAGACAAAATAGTCATGGCATAAAACAAGCCTTGCAATTGACAAGAAATTGGATGCTGAAATGTTGGCAAAAAAGTTTCAGGTAATATTCATAATTTCATATATCGATTTACGTTCACTTTCAAGTTGTCATTAAAATTATATGGACTTTTTAATATATAAATTTGTACAGTTATAATTATAGTGTTACAGTGAATATTGGAAATTTCACGTTTATAATTTTAATATTTCTTTAAAAACAACTAGAAAATTCTAGAAATGGGTCAATGATCTTCTACGCTTCAAATTTCTAGAAGTAATTTTCCAAATAAAAACTCTCCTATAAAACAAACTTGATACTAGTATATTTATGGCTATAAGTTTTAAGGGTCTAGGGATGTAAGCTTCCGAATCCCTTGTTATTCCCGTTTTGGATATACAATGTGTATGCATTGCCTCTTCAATGTTGGGTTCTTTTAAAAGTTGACCTGCATATTTTTCGAATCTTCTGCCTTAAAATATTCTCTTGTCCGAGAATATCCATCTCGCAGAAAAGTGATGACACCAAAACCCAAAATACAATCTTTATATTAATATCACCATACATATAATTATAATATGAGATTGAAAATGAGATGAGCTGAGATAATATTATTTTGCAGTAAGTTTTATGAAAAACATATAAATAGCAAAGAAATCCTACGATTTTGTCAATACCAAATTAAAAACATATTTCATGAGATTATCTTCTAAATTTAATAAAATGGGTAGCTGCTTTTCATCTACAAAGGACGCAACAAGTATTAATGATGTCCCCATAACCAAACGTGTTTCTACTTCTTCCTCATCATCATCCGGTACAAAACCTAGAAAACAAAGTACAGTTACTAAATCAGAGATTCCTAAACCATACCGAACTTTATCAAATGATAAACATTATCATCCTACGTCTTCGAACACCGCTGATGGTGGTGCATTAGACGATCCAATTGCATTTGCTGCTCCGATGTACTCTGTTCATTCTAGTGGGAGAAAGGGAAGTACTACTAGTGGTGCAAGGGTGAATTTACGAGCCTGAATTTAACCAAAGCTCAATGGACTTTAATAGTAATTAAAGACTCATTAATGTCAAGCAGAAGAACAATGATTTTGTACTTTATTTTGTTTCTGTTTTAGTGATTATTTCAATTGTTGAAATTGGTTTCGAGATGCAGTCTTTGTTCTCATTAATATCTGTTTATTTATTTATTGATCATGATTGAATAATTAGTTGCATGATTAGCTGTATGTCACTTTTGATTCTTTAACTTTTCTGATTTTGCATCATCAGTCTTGTACGGCATTAAATATGATTCTCGGTTGATGTTTTTGTTATAGCTATATGATGTTGCTTTTATATATGTTTTTCAGTAATTATATTTTAAGGATTATTTTTATTATTTCTAGTTGAAATATTTGCTGCAAATGTCCATATTGTTTAAGTAATGTGAATTATCCATAATGTCAAATCGATATATGTAAGGCTTATATCTTTGTTACTTTTTGTTACTCATTGGTACTTGTAGCTTCATAGTAATTAACAACTAATATCGTATACAACGGTATTACCTCTCATATTATAAATATAGTATTTGAATTTGAAATTAATAATAAAATTATTGTTTTTAATTATAACAATAACAGTTTTTAATATTTGTCTTAGATCCTATATATAACTCTCCTATACCCTCTAAGTTATATGAGGGTAAGTTCTATAACTAGTACTTTAAATTTTATCATAAATTTAAATTTTTAACCCTAGATCTTCATTTTACATTTATCGATAAAAAAAGATGAATTGATATTAAATAGTTAATTATAATTAAAGGCCATTGGAAATATCAATATTCAAACTGTGTCAATTTCCCCTTCAAATCAGGCACCTTATCCGAAAATGCCAAAGCTATAAAATTGCATTGTGCATTAATATTGTCTTTTCAGGTGAGATGCTGTAATTTTAGTAAGTCGTAAATTGTTTTATTGTCTTAATGCACATTCAAGCCTTTTATACGTTTACTAAATACTATTATAATGAAACATTGTGGCACGCTAGTGCTCACATTGTCTAGAGATCTCATTGTTAAATTTGTCGATATATGATGCATATGACTTTAATTTTTTAATAATTATAATTAATGATTTTAATGGAAGAGTTTTAAAATGTTCACTAACATTACAAGGTTGCAATAAGAATATCATCTCGCGATCGTGATTGATTTTAATTTACTTTACTTGATTAAGCTCCATGATCATGTTCCTATATATAGCTCTCAATAGTCTAGCATTAATATAAATGTGTATCTTCTTTTCATGTAATTGGTACATGATCTAGATTCATTCCTAGCTATCACAATATTTTTAACACTTTAAGAACAAGAAAAAAGGTGAAATATAATTAAAGAAATCACAATATGATTCTGAGGAGTTACAGAAAAGGCCATACTAAATTTAAATTATTTAAATTTAAAGTTAATTGAATGCTTAATTTTGCGTACACCACTATTAATAATCAAAAATTACAAGAATAGTTTCTAAAATATGGCTTAGCCATTTCTAGTTATAATTTCCATGATGAATCGTTTGGTGATCAATATTTTTTTAATCAAGCTTAGGCTAGATAGTACATACCGGTATACATATGTGCATAATGCTATAAAATAGTTAGCACTATTTATATCCTTTAGTTATGATTAGCACTATTATACCTCAGCTTTATGATCAGCTTAAGCTATACCTATAGTGGATCCTATTGATTTGTTTAGTAACAATTATATACGCATGTAATGTAGTTTTGATGTATATGATCATACATTCCAATATGAAAAATGGAGTTGAAAGCCTGCTGTGGCTCTATATATCAATTAGCGTATTCCTGTCTCAAAATATATTAAATATTTTGCAGAGTGTTATAATTATATTTATTCAACTGTGATCATGAATGGTGCCCTTTCTGATATATAACAATATACAATATCATTAAATTACAGACTTAAACCTTAAGCCAGAGAGCAATTGCGATTTGACTCTTTTAATTAATGGCTTAATTTTAACTAATCAAGTATGAGTTTCTGGAGTACATGCTAGTGCTTATGTAAAGCCAGGTGAAATAACATATAACATGGGTTTAGAGAGCGTTTTAATTTGTCACGATCGGATTTTTCAATTGTAATGAATAAGGTGACTAAGCTCCTAGTCAATCCGCGTAGAAAAGTACTTGGTATACGTATATTAGCTTTACGCATATCTTGTACTTCAATTATCTATTAAATAAACTAGAACTTAGCTCTAATTATACATATGGTACACTCATTCCATTTAATTTCGACCATTTGGTGGACTAAATAATCAGTTATATGTTGAGTAAATATCCGGCATATATTGTTATATATATTTCGAGTGCTTTTATTCCCTTGGCATTTACATTTGGTCGTATCACCAACCTACTATTGCCTTGTCGATAAGCGCCATATAAATGTTGGTCCTATGGCTTCTGTTCTGAAGCTGGCACAGCGTGGCCGAAAATTAGTTTAATGAGTGGTTATATTTGGCCTAAATTATTTTTTAATTATAGAGTTTATAGAACTGTGTGGCTAGCTAGCCATGATAATAAATATAACAAATGGCCATGGTATTATTGATGCTGATATATGTTGCTACTCCTCCCATCGTATTTTGACGGTACTAATGAGTAATATTGTGTATCAAATGCCATTCTAGCTCAATTTAAGTATGATGCGAGAATACAAAATGAATTTGCTATTTGAGACTGAAGCAATTGTCTATGTGCTAGCTCTGAAACCTTACAACATATATAGTCTTCTTTTGTTAAAAGCTCTCTAATTGTAAGCTCTACATATAAGTTATTGTTATGATCAGGTTCTGTGAGTTAGTATTATATTATTTCTTTGGTATGTAAAGGTGTGTGTGTATATATGCATATGCATAGCACTTTATACTACGTATAAGCGTGCATGGCTAGTTAACACTCCGCGAATAATATATTGTATGTTTTTAGGTATTGGTTTAGTATCGAACGGCAACTTTATCTTAAATCCTCTTGGAATTTATGTAACTCTATCTTATTGGTATAATTATAATATTAATTTAAGAAGCTTATGCTTTATAGTTGTGATATAACATTTTATGCAATTTAGTTATTATTTACTTGTATATGTATAATAAACATCAATTAATGATCTATAAGCTATATCATGATTAGCTGTAGTATCATCATTCAAACTTAGAATCCTACAGCTAATTAAAACTATATGATATACCGATTTTTCCTCTTATAAGCGAAATTCTAAATAGCATATAATATAATTAAAGCCAAACTAATTTTTTAACCCCCATCAGTTCCAATTTGAATGGTTTAGAATATCAAGCAATGCAATTGCGAAAACAAAAAATAAATATGTAAAAACACGAAAATTGCAATTTAAAGCAAGAAAATTGATTATAGTAATTAATTTTTAATTCAAAACACGTAAAATTACGTTGTTGTAATTAGGTTTTAGCCAAACCACTAAATGATGAATTGCGGGAAGACACTCGACTCTTCATAATTGGTTGTAATTGATTATTAATTATTGTTGAAGTAGTTGCCATTGGGCTATCAGGAACAGCAATAGGTACATATTTGCCACTTAATGAATGATGATGATGGGCATGCCCACTTAATGATTGTCGTCCATATGCATCAATCATTAAGGATTTTGTTGAATCTAGTGAATTATTATTATAATTATTATTATTTATCATGAGTTCATTATAATTGTTATCTTCATCAGGATGTGGTATAATATCTTTTCTTGATATTGGCTTTGGCAATTTTTCCAATGGTGGAACTTCCACTCTTTTAAATAGCAGATCGTTTAAATTTGTATCAATTTTATAGTTTGTTTGTTGAATAGTATTATTTAGTGCATTGATACGATTAATTGCTTCAGATGAAAATGATTTTATTGATAACGCATTGTTATTAATAGCAGTTTCAAATTGTGGCAGAACTTTATTTGTTGAATCACTATTAACTTTCAAGTCATTTGATATTCGTTTGTACTCATCAATTATTTCAACGTGTGATGATTTTATAGATAAAATATTTGTATTATGTTGTTCTTCAGTTATGTTATTTGCTGTCGATGTATAGCCAGCAAGGGCAGTCATTTTACCACCAAGACTTTCAATATTTCTATCAACTTTAATTTCTGCTAATGAAACATTTTCTGATGTTTTAGAGTTTATTTTCATGATCGCTTCTTTTGCTTCCATATTAGATACTGCTATAGATTTATCAAATTCAGTTTTAACAACATCAATATCATCTTTTAGTTTAAGCTGTTTATCAATTAAATCTAAGTTTGTTTTATCAAAATTTGTCATTGAATTATCAAGGTTTGAAACCAAGTCCATCATTTTGCTGTCAACTTCATTAAATTTTTTTTCGATTCTATTTGAACGATTGTCATTCATATTATTTATGAGAAGCATAACATCATTTAAAAGTTTGACTTTCTCCTTTTCAATTACATTTATCTCCTCAAATCTAAGCATATCAAAATCTTCTTTATATTTTAAAGTCAGGTTTATATTATTTTGATTTGATTCATTGAGATGATTTTTTAGATATTCAATTTCACTTACTTGTGATGAAATTTGATTACCCAAACTTTTAAAGGTATCAACAAACTTCTTGTTTAGTATATTATAGGATGTTTGTATTTGAGTTTTAATACTGTTTATATCACCTGATAAAAGTTTTGAAAGATTTTGAATATCAAGCTTCAATTCCTTTAATTCATTCAAATTTTCATTTGTAATATTATCGTGGACTCCAATAATATTTTTAGTCGTAGAAGTCATTTTATTTTTTGAATCATTTATATCTTCAACTAATGTTTGAATGTTTTTTGTGAACTTGTTTGTTGTCTGTTCTAATTTATTATATGATGTTAACATTTTATCACTCTGGAAATTTATAAATCTTTCAATATTTTCATGAATTTCAGTTGAAAATGTATCTGTTAATTTAAGTAATGAATGGATTCCATTATTTAATGTATTACTTTGATTATTAATTGAGTCTTTTGTTTCTAACAAAATCTTATTATTATTTGATGATGATTTGTTATGGGTTGATAAGATATTTCTCAACTCGTTTGATTCTTCTTGTAGTTTATGAAGTATATTTTTTAAATGGCTTATAAATTTATTTACTTCATGATCTCTTGTTTCATAGGCTTTATTAATTAACGATTCATTTTCAAGTTTTTTAATTATATTTGATAAATTTGTTTCTGTGGTCATTAATTTCTCATCAGTTTCCATTAAAATCTTCCGTTGTTCTTTTAACTCTTTATCCTTTTCATTAATTGATTTTGCATTTCTTTGGAATTCTTCAGTTTGTCTTTTAACTAAAATTTCCAAGGCATCTATTCTTAAATTCTTATCATCAATTTCTAACTTTCTTGATTCATTTTCATTGATTATTTCACTGTATGTTTCTTCACTTAAATAAATACCATTCTGTAATTTCGTTGAATTTAATGAAGATTTTAATCTATTAATTTCATCAATATATTCTTTAATTAAAACTTTTTTCGACAAATTTTGATTCAACTTTGGTTTATTTTTTATATATTTTGCTTTATTAGCATATTCTAAAGTACTTAAAGTTTCATCAAGATTTACCTGTGCCGGTGATATTGTTGCGATTATGCAAGTTTTTGTACTACCACCCAATGAATCTTGTAATAATCTCGTTAGTTTTGATTCTCTATATGGTATGTGCGGAGAATTTTCGACCAATGAGTTTATAACGCGGCCCAAAGTCAATAATGACTGATTTATCATACCAGCTTCTTTTGCTCTCTTATTTTCAACGATACCAGATCGATTAATGTTTTCAGATCCCGCTAAATCTACAAGGTTTAATTTACCCACTTTAAATATTTCTTCACCGGTTGAACTTGTAGTTTTAATATGAACAGTTAGTGTATAAAGGGAATGAGAACGACTTGAATATTCATTACTTTGTGTATGAGCAACTTGCTTATTGATCGAACCTCTCCTTAATATTGTCATTCCTTGCTTAGCATTCTTAATAAAAACTTCTTCGACCCCACTGATTGTAATCTGGTTATTATTATCACCATAAATTTTCAATTTTTTGGGATCTTCATTATAATTTAACAGATCACGTAGTTCTTCATTATAAATTTCTATGTAAGAAACCTTAATTGAATATTCAACATTGGGAGTTTCAGTACACATTCCATCAAGCTTTCTAAACACATATGATAAACTTCTTGGGATGATACCGGCAGTATCAGATAAATTGCCATCATCATTTGTAGTATTAAAATTTTCAGAAATATCACCAGAAATTGTATAGGTTTTGCCAGTACCTGTTTGTCCATAAGCAAATATAGTACAGTTATAACCTTCTAACATTTCATCAATTATATCCTTTGCAATACTATTAAAAACCATAGACTGATCACTCTCAGGTCCAAAAACCTGTTCAAATGAGTAGGATTTTGTTTTTGATGGTGCTGCACCTGTCTGTATTATAACTTCTTTACCGTTCTGTCCAAAAGTTGATACAACAACGTTACTATTCTCTTTTATTTCCCTTTCATTTCGTGATCTGCATCGTAAATAAACATGAATATTAGAATCATTACTGTTTTCCCTGAAATTTGTATTTAACATAGTTGTAGTAGATGAAGAAGTACTAGTAGTGCTAAAGACACTAGGGCTACTAGACCTAGGAATAGGAACTCCAAAAGCCATGCTAAGACGACTCCTTGGATTTTGAGTTTGAGTTTGAGTTTGCTGTTGATTTTGTTTTTGGTGTTTAGAAACTTGCCCAGCTGATTTTGGCCTGGGCTTGTGGGACCCCAAAGACTGGGCAAAAGATTTCATAACTTATAAAATAAGCGTAAATAAAGGATTCTGGGCTGGAAAAGATGGTGAAGAAGAAAGAAAAGGTGTCTTGAAGTTGAGACCTATGCATATGTACCTGCGCCTGTTTGAGAAGTGTTGCATAAATATCGTTACCCTGACTTTAGGTTTGTGATATAAAAAATTAAGGGCACGAATCTTAATGTTTAAGAAGTAACCTGATCAGAAGTACAAATAGTAGAAAGAAAAGTAAAAGCTAAAATAAAGTAAGATGCTTTCGAGTAGCCTTAAAAGATGTTATTTAAAAAATCCAACCAGTTATAATGTTTCACGATGTTTATTTACTACTATATCGAGATCTGGCTATAGCTATAGAGGGGTTGAGTTTAAATCATTCGGGAAACAACAAGTACCATTAAGAATCGGTTCTATAGCTCCGAATTTTAAAGCACCTTGTACAATAAGTAATATTGAAAAAGATAATCAAGGTAATAATTTTGATTTTTATAGGTTTAGTGATGATAAAAGCTGGATTATTTTTTTATCACATCCCATGGATTTTACTCCTGTTTGTACTTCTGAATTGGGCAAATTTGCATTGCTGAAAAATGAATTTGATAAAAGAAACACTAAAGTTATTGGGCTTTCTGTTAATGCTTTGGGGACCCATGAAGAATGGATTGAAGATATTGAAGATATCTTTATGCCCAATGATGTGGAATTTATGATACCAATGATTTCGGATTTGGAACTTCGTGTTGCTTATTTATATAATATGATCGATGCAAATGCTTACATAAATAAGAATGATGAAAATCCAAATCCAAGTGGGATTATGTATCCTTATGCTGTGAGATCATTATATATAATTGATCCTAAAAAGAGAATAAGAATGGTGGAATCTTACCCTGTTTCTACAGGCAGAAATACAGACGAAATTCTTAGAGTCCTTGATTCATTACAGTTATATGATAAAACAGGATTAATTACGCCTGTAAATTGGAAACAAGGCGATGATGTCATGATTCCATCTTCATTAACAACAAACGAAGCAAAAGAAAAATATGGAACAATTAATGAAAAGAAAAGCTATATCAGATTCACAAAGTCACCACTTTTTTCTAAAAAAAGTGTAAAAAACTCTCTGATTATTCCCATAAATATTTCTGAGACAGAAACTGAATATAAGAATGATATTATAAACTATAAATCTATAATGCTACTAATTGCTTTAGTGCTAAATAGTATTTATCTAAACTCAAGTGACGAAATTCAAAGGCTTAAAAAGTTAATTTCAGAGTAAGCTTAATTTGAATTGTATATTTATTCATAATCTTTTTCTAACTTTTTGCTTAATAATTATTCTATTTATAGTGTTCAATCTGGTGAAGAAGTTGACACAAGGAAAGAATTTGGAACAGGTATTCCATCCGAAGAAAAAAAATGGAATGAACTATTTGATATAATTTCAGATGAGGATCCTGATAGTTTTGTTTCACAACAAAAGATCAAGACTAAAAAAGATTGATTTAACAAAAATTAATTCTACTGATAACAATTAATTGGGAAAAATAAGATCAGACGATGACATCAATAAAATTACAACTGTAGAGAAACCCCTGACTTTTTTCTTACATATTAGTTTTGATCAATTCTCTTTCAAATAAGTTCGTTTATCAATCTTATGAGAATATCAACCGGCCTTTGGTTATTTTTCTTAAGACAATCTGATATTGATGGGGTTTTCTTGATTACATATAGCTTTTAACGTTATATTCTAAATTTCTAATATACCCCAAGTTTGCTATGCCAATGTGTGGTGAGCCTATTTTTCGAAATAGGAAAATAATCTGATGATAACCATGATTAATCAAATGGAGTACGTGATTAATTATAAGTGTTATGAGACTATTTTAATGAGCGACAGTTACTAACCTTACATACGCTAATATATTAAGGTGAGGATAACATCTAACTTATTTAAGTATTTATAGGTAAAATCGGAATTATGCCCAGAAATATCAATTATTGGCTGTACTCATAATATTTTTTATATATTATATTTTTATGATATTAATTATTGCTTTTTACGGGTTTGAACGGGATTAATATACTTTCAATTACAGGGATATAAATATGATGAATCTTGGTATATGTATATATTAATTAGAATTGCAAGGTGAGAACAATATATCGAAAAATGAAGTATAAAAATCTTGGAAATTCAGGTCTTATGATCTCTAAAATTATTATGGGCTGTATGTCCTATGGTGAGAAAGCATGGGCCGAATGGGTAATTGAGGATGAAGAAAAAGTATTATCGTTAATGAAGAAAGCTTACGATGTTGGGATTAGAACATATGATACAGCAGATACTTATAGTAATGGGCAATCCGAAATCTTATTAGGAAAATTCCTTAAAAAGTATTCAATTAAAAGATCAACTGTTGTTATTTTAACTAAATGTTTTAGCGTTTCTGACCCTAATGGCAAACCAACTATGGCCGAAATGGTTAAAATTAATACTGGAATTGGTGAAAATACAAGCTTAATACAGGGATATGTTAATCGAATTGGATTATCCAGGAAGCATTTGATGGATGCAGTAGATGACTCTATTGAAAGACTTGGAACCTATATTGATTTATACCAGATTCATAGATTGGACCCCATCACACCAAAGTTAGAGATTATGACTACTTTAAATGATATTGTCAGATCGGGTAAAGTTCGTTATATTGGAGCTTCAAGCATGAAAGCCGTTGACTTTGTACAATTACAATTCACAGCAGAGAAGCATAACTTGACAAAATTCATCTCCATGCAGAATTTCTATAATTTATTATATAGAGAAGAAGAGAGGGAAATGATTCCATTTTGTAAAGAAACTGGAGTTGGAATAATTCCCTGGTCACCACTTGCTAGAGGTGTTTTAGCACGCCCTATTCATGAAAAACTAAGTTCATTACGTGCTAAGACTGATCTTGGAATTCAATTATTTTTAATGGATACTTCAGATTCCGTGAATGAAATTCATAAGAGAGTTGAAAGGGTAGCGAAAGATAAGGGAGTTTTAATGTCTCAAGTTGCGACAGCTTGGGTTATTTCTAAAGGAATGTGTCCGATTATTGGATTTAGTAGTGAAAGCCGAATTGACGAGGCAGTTGAAGGGCTTAAAGTGATTCTTAGTAATGAAGAGATCAAATACTTGGAAGAGCCATATATTCCTCAAAATGTTGTTGGATACTAATTTTTCAAGAGTATCAATTAATTAATTGGCTATTCATGTATCGTCGGACGGACCTCGTCAGACACCAACTTACAGGTACACAAATCAGCAAAATATAATTATATGTCTCTTATTTTATCTTTGGTATAATACTTATAATTCTTTAGGCGTTATTCTAATTAATTTCGGTAATTAGTTCAAACTATTTGGTTGTTGTGTAGACAAATCAGCGGTTTTGTACGTGAATAAACATTCGCGGATGATTCAGATACTTCCATGAGAAATATAAAGTTAGGATACAGTAAATAATTAGATAAGTGTGTGGTCAGTATACATAGAAAATGTTTATCGGAAGTTTCGTCATTATTCCAAGGAATAGTTGTCATTATAACTTCTCAATACTCATTGTTAACTCATGGTAACTGGCGAATAATTGTTTTGTCTGATCAACAAAAAAGTATTGATATTTGGATTATTAGTCATGTTAAATATTATCCTCATTTAGGAGAAGAATAAGCGGTAAATGGAGAAAGAATTATTGGAATTTTTACATGTTGATGTGGATTATATATGTGGACACTATTAGTCTACGCGTATGCGATTTTGTTACGGTGTTTTCCGTTAGTATAGACCACGTATTCGCCCATATTTGTGAAAATATTCGCCTATATCTTAAGTTGATGATTTGGCCACACGATGTGACAATATTCGGCCAACCATCGTATATTAACTAATTTCGGCCGCCTTGCATTAACAACAGACTCAACGCCAATATTCAAAAGACTTGAAAGGTGTTAAAATTTTCAATTACAATGATACAGGCGAATATATATGCCAACAAGTGGCCGATGTCCCCACAAAACACTATATCATAAAGGCTTATACCATATCAGCTAATAATAACTGTAGAAGGTTTAGAGTCTAGACCGAGAGCCAGAATGAATAATTTAATAATTATAATATTCATAATTAGTGCAAACCATCAATGGCAGACTAACGAAGTACCAAGTGGAGATACCAAACAAAGTGAATTAAGGTTGCTAGAAATGATATAATAATAAAAAAGCGGAATTAGGAAATAACAATTTCTGGATGCATTTATCAATAAAAATATGGATTTACAGGATTTAATGGATTTACAGGATTTAATGGATTTATCGATTATTGATAAATCTACTGAAATGTATATAAGGCCTTATAGAGTAACACTTATATACATTTTGCGATATTAATTCAATTGCAATTGCAAGCTTAAAGATTGAATAAGTCTAGTTAAAGGATTGATCATTCATACATTGACAAATAAAGTATTTACAATCAATTGCAAAATGGAATATCAAAATCTTGGAAATTCAGGTCTTAAGATCTCTAAAATTATTATGGGCTGTATGTCCTATGGTGAGAAAGCATGGGCCGAATGGGTAATTGAGGATGAAGAAAAAGTATTATCGTTAATGAAGAAAGCTTACGATGTTGGGATTAGAACATATGATACAGCAGATACTTATAGTAATGGGCAATCCGAAATCTTATTAGGAAAATTCCTTAAAAAGTATTCAATTAAAAGATCAACTGTTGTTATTTTAACTAAATGTTTTAGCGTTTCCGATCCTATTGGCAAGCCACCTGCCAATAGTCTGGCCATACCTGAATTCGGACCTGTTAATACAAAACAAGAGTATGTTAATCGAGTTGGATTATCCAGGAAGCATTTGATGGATGCAGTAGATGACTCTATTGAAAGACTTGGAACCTATATTGATTTATACCAGATTCATAGATTGGACCCCATCACACCAAAGTTAGAGATTATGACTACTTTAAATGATATTGTCAGATCGGGTAAAGTTCGTTATATTGGAGCTTCAAGCATGAAAGCCGTTGACTTTGTACAATTACAATTCACAGCAGAGAAGCATAACTTGACAAAATTCATCTCCATGCAGAATTTCTATAATTTATTATATAGAGAAGAAGAGAGGGAAATGATTCCATTTTGTAAAGAAACTGGAGTTGGAATAATTCCCTGGTCACCACTTGCTAGAGGTGTTTTAGCACGCCCTATTCATGAAAAACTAAGTTCATTACGTGCTAAGACTGATCTTGGAATTCAATTATTTTTAATGGATACTTCAGATTCCGTGAATGAAATTCATAAGAGAGTTGAAAGGGTAGCGAAAGATAAGGGAGTTTTAATGTCTCAAGTTGCGACAGCTTGGGTTATTTCTAAAGGAATGTGTCCGATTATTGGATTTAGTAGTGAAAGCCGAATTGACGAGGCAGTTGAAGGGCTTAAAGTGATTCTTAGTAATGAAGAGATCAAATACTTGGAAGAGCCATATATTCCTCAAAATGTTGTTGGATTCTAGTTTTCTTGTATTTAACCCAGTATTACAAGTCGTAAATATAATTCCAATTCAATAAAATATTAATAGATATATGTTCTAGATCTTAGGTAATAGAAGTCTAGAGACCTTGTAAATGCCGATACAGAGTGTGTACCGATCCCAATTGAACGGTAAAACCGTTGCGATATACCAGACTATTTATAAATTTTATATATAAACACGAATGTATCACACATTAGATGTGCATCAAACAAAAATGCAAGGCAAAACAGCAAACATGAAGATCTACAACTATCCAGGAACGTACTTAGTTGGCGACCGGGAGATCAAGGTCAACGATAAAAATAGATGTATACACATTACTAGGATTACAGACGTTGGGGAGAATTATGTGGCAAGGTTGGGTGAGGATGGATTGTATATAATTGGTGGGAAGGGCTTTAGAGTGAAGGATGGGAAGATTGAAGTATGATCGGGAAATGTTCCATCGATGTTCCAGAGGTGGGAATGAAAAAAATGAAAAACAAAATTTTTAAGGAAAATGAGAGGCTTGATATGTTGTTGGAGAGAAATGAGAAATGAGGCTTGTCTTGGAGCTGTCAGGACTGTGAAACAAGGATGACACATCAAAATGATATATCTTTTAGGCTTTAGCCAACCTTCCAGTATTTTTATAATTACACTAAATTAATATCAAACACTTTTTTTCCCCTTCTGTGTTTTTCTAATCGTTCTAAATGTCCCCTTCTGCTACGGACCAAATCGATACCACCAGCATTGAAAAGGCCGCCTTGTCTTTATACAATAACGATGCTCTCAATTTTGTACCACACTCCCAATACCTGAATGTTCTTACCCAGCCAAACACGCACACACAACTTTTACTGCACCATTTTATCTTGAATTTCGAATGGCACGGGATTAATGTGATCCAAGCCTTAAGACAACTGTGCCTGAAAATCCCATTAAAGGGTGAATCTCAACAGATTAATAGGCTACTTGACGAATTTTCTCGGGTTTGGTTTGAGTCGAACCCAATGACCATATTTAAGACCTTCGATAATGTTTATGCGGTTAGTTATGCTTGTTTATTATTAAACACTGAACAGCATGGTATTGAAAAAAAATATAGAACGATGACTTTGGAGTCTTTCATTGAAAATACAATGGAAATCCTGGAAACAGACATGAACAAAATTGAACAAAGTAGATGTAGAAAATGTCTTGAAGATTTATTTAATGATATTGTTAATGAAGAATTACCATATTTGAAAGATGAAAATGAACAAAAGAGCCCGAGTCCAAAAAAGAAAGACCATAAATTTCACAATAAATCAAAATCTCAAAACACTTTAATAAGAATCACATCTTCTGATCCCATCAATATTAATAATGATTCCTTAATATCTGCACCTATTCTTCACCATTCGGGATCGAAATCTAGGTCAGAAGAGATCATCGTTTCTTCTGCTACTTCCCTCTCACATTCTGTACCCAATTTACGCGAAATACAAAGTACAAATCACTCGGAAACCGAAGATGACCTCTTATTTGATGAAAGAGTGCTACATAAAAAACATTCAAGGTTATCTGAATTTGATGATGATTCTTTAAAATCTCTAACAATTAAAGGTAATGGACGTGATTTTGTTTATACAAAGTCTCAATTTACGCCTCCCAAACAACTAATAATAGCCAAAAATGAAAGTCGATCACGAAGAAGATCGGAATCTTTAAAAAATGATATGATTTATCAACATTTACCTTTACATCCTCGTTCCGGTTCAATTGCAAGCTTAAGTGCATATAACAATAACAACAACAATAATAATTATGTGCCTCCACATTCACATCATCCAAATCATTCACATTCGCATACACATTCACATTCACATTCGCATAACAATATTAGGACGAAGGGTATTAATTATAATGATAAATATCTAAATCCAAATGTATCGTCTTTAAAAAATAGAGCAACAGATTCAAGTTTTTCCTTTTCTTCAACCTCTTCAAATCGTGATTTTATTATTAATAGTAGTATAACAACAGATTTAAACGAAACATTTCAAAATGATGATGATGATACTTTATTACAACCATCAATCGACTTTTCAAATTCAGTAACATTTGATGATATTTCAAATCATGTACCATGGGGTATGCAAGCATTAGTTGATTATATTGAATTAAAAGATGAAACTCTTATTAATTCAAATTCTAATTCAAATTCTAATTCAAATTCAAATGATGATTCAAATGATATTTCAGTATTGTCAGGAAACACATCATCGAAACCATCAACTTTTGAAAGAAGAAGACAACGTAAAATAAGTAGTATTTATATACCATTATCAAGATCCGATTCAAATTCTGCTCCTTCATCACCAAAATCTCCAACATGGAAACCATCAGGTTTATCTCATGGTTATAGTAGATCATCAATTGAAGTCTCATCAATATATAATGATAATTCAATAGCCAATTCTATACAACAGTCAGCATCATTAAACGTTAAGAAAACAAGAAATGCTAGTATAACTTCATTATCATCTAAATCAAAATTAAAATCAAAATATTCTCGTTCAAATCAATGGAATAAAGTATTTGCAGTTGTTGAAACAAATTCCTTATATCTTTATAAATTTAAAAAGGATGATTCTAATGGTAGATCTAAAAATAGAAATATGGCAATAGGTAGTGGTAATTGGAAATCAAAAGTTTCAATTATTAAAGAATATTCTTTATCAAATTCTTATGCTCAATTAATGAATGGTACAAATAAGCCATTTTCTTTTAAAAGTGGTAATGAGAATAATAATGGTGATAATACAATATGGAGTTTAATGGTACTAGATAATTCAAATAATTATAATATTGATACAGATTATGATGGTAAACAAATTTTTAAAACTTTGATGTTTCACACTGGTACAATTGAATTAGCAAAAGAATTTGTCTTATCATGTAATTATTGGGCAGGTAGAATGATTATTCCTCCAAAAAGTGATATTTTTTCAAATGTTGAATATGGTTGGGGTCCAATATTGAAAAAATTAACTACTAATTCTTCACCAGCATCATCTTCCCTACATTTACAAACAAATTCATTTTCCAATAATAATAATGATGATGATACTAATAGTTTAAATAGTTTGGAAGTTGATGTTAATTTAGAAGGTTATTATGATAGATTAACAGAATCTGAACTTTTAGAAATTAGAAATAAAACAGCAAAATTAACAAATATAATGGATTGGGATGCACCTTCGTCAAATGCTGTTATAATACCATCATCATCACCAGTAGCTTCATTTTCACCTTCACTTAAGAATAATCTTACACCAATGAGAAGTGGTAGTGTTAGAGTTACACATAAGAAAGGTGAACCAACAAAAATTGAAAATTTAAAAGGTCAATTCCAAACAAGTAGAACAACAAGTATATTACCAATAATACCATCACATAATACAACAATTTCAAGTATTTTAACAAGAGATTTTAAACAAAGAGAAATGTTAAAACAATATTTAAAAAATTTAAAATTAATTATAATTCAACATCAATCATATTTAAAAATAATTAAAAAAATTTATTATCCAGCAAATTCAAATTTTAAAAAAGTTTATAAAAATTGGAATAAAAAAAATTTATGGCTATTAAATTTATTAAATAGATTTAATAATTATGTTGTTTCAATTGATTCAGGTGTTTTGAAAATTGAAGAAATTTGGGAAATTGAACAAAAACAAATTAAAGAAAAACAAATTAAATTAAGGAATAGAATATTACTTGAAAGAAAGGAAAAATTACTACAAAGAAAATTAATTAAATCAATGATGGATGAAAATGATATACATAATCAAAATTATAATGATTTATCATATGTTAATATTAAAGATGATATAAATATTATTAATAATGATACATATGATAGTGATAGATCAACCGCAGACTTATTATTATCAGAAAAAGATACAAAGATCTGGTGGACAAATAAACCAAAAACAAGTCCAAATGCTAAAAGATTTGGATTCATGTCTGATAATGAAAATAAAAATTATCAGATTTTAAAACATGTATCTTGAGGAAATTATAAAAATACTTGATCATAATAGCATTGAAAATTTATATTAAGCTGTAAAAAGGGGACAATTGCATGATATATACATTATATGAAGTGGGATGGAGTTAATCATGATATTTTGTTTGAATTTATTAAATTTATATTTTAAGCTTAAGATGTGTATATGTAGGCCAAATAAAATATGTATTTATCTTTTTTTCTTTGTTTATTTTGGTAAGCTACGACTTAAAAAGTAGTTAAAAACGCTTATTTACCCTGCCTTTGATCTTGACAAATAGAAAACTTGGGCATCAAAATAAAATATAATGAAAAAATGGGGCTAAGCTTTACAATTCTAACATCATCGGATCCTTATGTTGCCCGTCGACGCAAACAAATGTTTGCCTTTTATGGGTTTTCTATAATAACATTAATTGGGGCTCGTTTTGCAATTAAAGGAACTAGAGCAAGAATCTATATTCCAACGTTATATCAACAAAATCATAGACCACCAAATTTCAACTTTCATAAAGATGCATTACTTGCTGCTGGTGTTGGAACTTTACTAGCTGGAACTACGTTTGCAACTGCTGTTTCTGGTCTTGTGTGGTCGTGGGATGTTAAGAGTCCTGAAGATTTTGCAGACAAAATGAAGAGAAAGATGGGAGGTTTTGAAAAAGATGAAGAAAGGAGGAGAATTGGTGTTGATGATGAGACAAAAGAACTTGAAAATGCTATAGAAGGTTTCCTAGGTGGAAATTTGGACTTGGACAAGAATTCAAAGTGATTTAAAACACTTAATTATGTATTAATTGATTCTTTAATAAAATTGTAAATATTTTGAAGAGATTAAGAAATTGTGTTCATTCAACTTACCACCCGAAATTAAATTAAACCTCCATCTCACTATAGCTGGATATGGAACTATAAAAATATTATTAAAAAAAAATGGCCTCAAAACTACGTTATTTTGATATTGGTATCAATCTTACAGATCCAATGTTCCATTCATATAAGGATCTCCCACAGGTCCTTAAACGAGCTGCAGCAACAAATGTTCAAAAACTTCTCATTACTGGTTCTTCATTATCCGAAACCAAAAATGCAATTGAATTGTGTGAAGAACTTCAATCTCAATCATTAAAAGATTATAATGGTATAAAATTTTACTCAACAGCTGGTGTTCATCCTTGTGCTGCTAATGAAATAGTAGCTACAGAGAAAACTCATAAGACATCAGATGAATATTTATCCGAGCTAATAAGTATTACTCAATATGGTATATCTAAAGGTATAGTTAAAGCAATTGGTGAAATTGGTCTTGATTATGATAGATTACATTATACACCTGCCGATGTTCAACGTTTATATTTTCAAAAACAACTTGAAATAATCGTCAAAGAGAATTATAATCTACCATTATTTTTACATTCTAGAGCATGTCATGAAGATTTTATAAAAATATTAAAACCATTTTTAATAAATTTACCAAAACGTGGTGTTGTTCATTCATTTACTGGTACAATTTCAGAAATGCAAGAATTAATTGATTTAGGATTTTTCATTGGAATTAATGGTTGTTCATTAAAAACTGAAGAAAATTTGGAATTAGTTAAATCTTTACCATTAAAATATTTAATATTAGAAACAGATGGACCATGGTGTGAAATTAGACCAAGTCATGCTAGTTCTAAATATTTAAAAGAATATCCTAATGATTTTATACCTCAGATTGCATCACCAATAGAACTTGAAGAATCTACACCAGACTTAGGATTACAAACAAAATTGAAAAGTAAAAATATCCCGAAACAATCCCCACATTATCCATTCACTCCTCTCAAAAAACCAAAATTTACTCCAGGTTTTAATAATATGTTAAAATCAAGATGTGAGCCATGTCTTATTGGACTTGTTGCTGAAGTTGTTGCGGGCGTTAAAGGAATTGAAGCTCAAGAAGTTATTGATGCTGCTTGGGAAAATAGTTGTCATTTATTTGATGTATAATACAAACAATATAGATAGTATTAGTTACTGTTACTACATACTGTACAAAGTATTCTATAGAAGAATATACATAGATCTAGAATGCAGTTATTTGAAAATTTATGTGTTTTTAAAGTTGATCACCATTAATTATAACATTTAAAATTGGTTCGGTATCACACCCTAATAATATTAATCATAATTAATGATACACTTATCCAATTGTTAGGATAATCCTTATAATAATGTGAATTTTCATGTGGTGGAATCTATAAAACTAGTGAGTATATTAGATCCGTTTGAAATATTTGTCTTGTTATATAATAGTATACTTATATTCTTTATACTTGATCATTCTTCCTCATAAAACAATTGTAAAAGGTTTATTAATTTCAAACCAAATATTGCTTAAGATTCTTATGATTTGATAAAATTATTCAATACTAAGCCTTTAAAAGTTTCTGTCCGTGGCACTCAGTGCCCAATTTATTTCAATTGCAGAATAATTGAAAATAATTTTCAAGTTATATATAAGATTCAGATCACACCTAATATTATAACAAAATCATTCAATAGTTAAGAGAATATTATTATTTTATTTATCTAAAACTCATAACATGGCCATTACATGTCTTGTTAAATAATCAAGCAATAGTGATATTAATACTAATTAATAGTTATTTTGGCATATTCGGTTCTTGTGAGTCATCATAATCAAATATCTTATCACATTAGCGGACGAAAACACCATCATGACAGAAGGATTCGATACACTTTCTCTTAAGAAAAATATTCGATTATGAAACTAGTTTTTGTGATTCGCGAAGCTACCCTCCTGTTGGAAGTAGAACAACTTAAACCCGAACCCAGTTTATCTCAGCAAAATAAGCCGAATGTAATTGTGGGTTACGCCATCGACCACAGGTGATTCCAATCGACGTCTATGTCAACAGGCTAACAACCACTGAATTCAACATACCTTTGTCAGCTATAGGGAGTTGAAGAATTCCAAGCTAAAGACTCTGAAGTGCTTGAAATACTGAAATTTATTTCAGCTCGTTGTTTACTTATAAACAGTTTTAATCTACGAAGGGTTCCATCTCCAAGTTTTATATCTTTTACTTAAATACCTTTTTCTAAATCTTCTGATACAGTAATAGTTATTGACATGTAGCTCTAATAATGCTGCTCTATCTAAATATGCAATTACAGAGAATTCAATAAAGCGTGGTTATTGAAGTTTTGTAACAATAGTTTCTGTTAGGACTGTTAGTTCTTTAAAGCTTTCAATTGTGAGTGGTGAGTGCCGATCTTCTATAGCATTATTAGTATAAAATATTTCATTAAATTTTCGAAGTATAATTTCTTTCATGAATTTAACATATCTTTCATTCATAACTTTAAGTTCATCGTCTATTAATAGTTCAATAAGATCATCTAGAAAGGCAACTTCAATTTTAACTTTCGTGGAAGGATTCATCCAAGTGAGACTGTGCCTAACATTTTCATAATTCTCTAATTCTTCAATGATAATTTCTTCATCATTATCATCATTGAACAATTGTAATTTCAATGGTGAAGTTAAAAATAAAAGTTCTCTAAAACAATCAGCTTCAATTTCAACTTTTAATAATGGGTCAGAATAACTTTCCTTATAATCAATCGTTATTCTTGCTGTAGATTCTAATCCATATAATCTCAAGAAAAATAATGGATCTATAGAGGAATTGAAATGAGTCTCTGATATCAGTAGTTTATCCTTTAAAGCTTTATTCCAATCATCTTTATCTAATATAATATCAAGATATTTGGGTGTACCTTGACTTCTTGGGATCATTCCATACTTAAACACAAATTCATTAATTTCTTCCTCATCGTCATACCTTATAAAAATTTCAAATTCAGAACCACCTTCATTTTTATTTTTCCTATCTTTTAAAAAATCAATATCTAACATTAATAAACAATCACCATTTTCTGAATCTAAAATATAATAAGCGTTCAGTTTGTTAATTGATTGATCATGATTTGCAAAGTCAAGGATTGGTATCATCACAGTTGTTGAAATATCTGGATCTTCTATAGATGGTAATTCTAAGCATCTCGATCTAACAACAGCATCGGCTAATATAAAATCATCAATTGTAAATAAATCAAGATTTAATTGATTAGTGCCAGTACTACTACTAGTTGTTCGGGACTCTAATTCTCCTTCTTTTTGATTGGAATTATTATTATCATTTAATTCTTCTAAACTTTTTAATAATTGTTCATATTTATAATTCAAAAAATCATATTTTCCAGAACTTTGTTTATATAAAAAACTACCTTTTAAATCTTTATAATCATCTGATTTCATACCGGGTAGATTAACTTTTGTTTTCATTAAAATTTCTAGATAAATTTCAAATTTCTTTAAAATTTCAAAATCATTATCATTAACTTTATAATTTTCATTTTTCTTATTTTCATTAATTCTTAATATAAAAAACAAGCTAGCAATAAAATTCGTAATTATTGATTTTTCACTATCTGATGCAGATCTAATAAAACAAGAAATGATATTTTTAAAATTTATAGATTTTGAATTTGAATCAGAAAGATCAGATATTAATGACATAATAGTATGCAGTGAAAGAATCATGCCTTTTGGAATTCTCATCAATTCTATATCTTTATTGTCCTCTTCCTCATATTTATCACTATTTTCCCCTTCGTCCGAATATTCTGATTTGGTGGTTGTATAATTATAAAATAAACCAATTCCACCATCAATAATAGTCCCATTATTAAGGTTATAACTGGTTCTTTTAATTCTAATATTAGGATTTAGAGTAATAAGATTCTCAATTGCCCATTTTTGGATTTGATTTTCTGATATATTTGGATACAATAACCTCGAATTAGATAGCATTCTTAAAACTCATGTAGAAATATTATGATGTAACTATTTACAGTTGGATAATTGAAATTGTGTAGAATTTAAGTAGGGTAACATTTTTACCAGACTATTTTTGATTATCCATTTGTTTCCCTCCGAAGGAAGAGACCCCCACAACCACCAGAAACAAGTACAGCAATAGAGAGAGCTAGACAAATCAAGATGGGATTTTTGATACTATAGCTACTAATTGATACCGTGTCATTCCATGTCAAATCGTTAATCCGGAACTACACAATCCTTTTCAACCTGCATTATTGAAGCTTAAAAACTTTTAGTACTAGTATAGTTAGGTAAACTTCGGTGTCAGATAAACGATCAAAGTATAACTTGGCTAGTTGCATGTTGTTCAAATAGAGATAAGATCCGATTCATAACCGAAAGTTACTTGATATTAAAATTGTATTAGCAGTGTGCTCAAGCCTTCTCAAGGCCGAAGGATATTATAAACCGAGATAAAGTGGCTAATAATATTTCTTAGCAGGCGGTTGATAATAAAAGAATTAGATTATAATATACCTGAATATATGGATCTCAATCAATTCAAAAAATAAATTTAAAATTGATATTTGTTTGATGATTATAAATTGCAATTTTCAGAATACGATTTAGTAGGAAATATGCACACATATGTACTAGTGCAGGAGCAGATCAAACCTACAACGGTTAGTAGCACCAGAACCAATTAATAGTAGTCAAGCTTTAGTTTTATAAGATGAAGAAGTGAGTTTTCAGCAGAATGTAACTAATGACCATGATCAGTATTTTTAGATGTTGTGGAGAAATTGACATTGTCATTTTCATGATCATGATTGATCATAATATTATGCAACATAGTATAAAACAGCATACGACTAAATCAAGATATGAGTAGGACGTGGTTGGTTTCTTTAAGCTGTTTATGTTGATCTCCGAGGTAATAAAGGAGTTTTCCATTATGATTAAAATCACCATAACTTCAATTATATATTATTAAGGTTGGTATGTAATGTCGTGACAAAATAGTTTTAATCATGATGAATGATTAAATGCTGTCAAATATCCAGGAACTACCCAATAGTCAACCAAATTTATTACTATTATATAATTAATTCTGAGTTGTGGGATTTATTATAAGTATGAATACTATATATAGATTTATATAGATAGTTATTCTCGGTCTGTCTATATGACTATTTGCAGGTATACCATTACATTTTTGATGTTCCAAATTAATGCAGGGTTCCGGTATTAATGTTTCTTAAAAATCCCCTTATTTTTAGCAGTTCAGTCCTCGGAAACTGTCGTAAGTGCTTATAACCCCTCGTATTTAATAATAATATTGATTTAACATCAATCTACAGAGATAGTACAGAAATATGAAAATATATCTCTCGAGTTCAGGAAATATAAAAGACTCTTAATTTCCCTTCAGTTTATTTCCTACTCCTCAGATAATTCCCTAATTATTCCTTCGCTAAATCTTCCTAAATACTCTCCTTATAATTATAGCTGATTATTACTTATTATAATAATGAAGTTTGCTCTTGTTACTCTTGTCTTTGCTGGCTCCGCTTTCGCTGGATTCCATAATGCTACCAAAAGTATTTACACTGAGACTGTCAATACTGTCGTTACTAAATTTACTACTTATTGCCCCGAGGCAACTGAGTTGGTCGTTAATAATAAAACAATTACTGTTACTGGTGAAACTACTTTGACTGTTACTGATTGTCCTTGCACTATCCCAACAACTAGGGTTGTTACTTGCACTGAAACAGTCTGTAAGCCAACATCAGCACCCACTACACCTCCAAAAACATGCACCAAGAAGGAGTGTAAACCAAAACCAAAGCCAACTAAATATACATCCTACTATGAAACTGTCGTCACAGAGTATACTACTTACTGCCCATCTCCCACGACCTTAACTCATGGTTCCGTAACAATTCCCGTTACCGTTCCAGGTGTCGTTACTGTTACTACATGCCCTAAGGAAGGCTGTACTGTCACAACTGGTTCCGTTCTTAGTACTAGTGTTCCAGTTCTTTCTACCAAAATTACTTCAACATATGAAACAGCCGTTACTGAGTATACTACTTTCTGTCCAACTCCAACAACATTAACACATGGATCCGTGACAATTCCAATTGAAACTGCTGGTACAGTTACGATATCTTCATGCCCAGAAGAGGGATGTGTTATTCAAACTAGTAGTGTTCTCACTGAAGTGCCAATCACAACTCCTGTTATTGTGCCTGAAACTTCAACTACTGAAACTTATTCACCATTACCAACCCAATCAATCGCTCCAACAACAATTCCAATTCAAATTGCAACCGGTGCCGCTGATAGAGTTGTTGTTCCTTTCGCTGGTTTGATGGCTCTTCTTGCATTTTTGTTGTAATTTATAGCGATTTGCATTTCTAATTACTTAACGAATAAATAGTTTTTATTTTCTTCAAGTATTATCTTTTAATTAATTTAATTTATGAATCAAGGTTTAAATAATTAAACTTTTTTATGAATTTTAAAATTCTTGTAATTATCTTAAACGATAATTGTTTAAGTTTCTAATTTCTTGTTAACTGACTTTTCTATAGTTTGTATTCTGATTTTTTAATATATATCTTTATCTAATATTTGTAGTTGAAATTAATCTTCACAATCAGCTATAGTTCCCCTCTATAATAATGTAATACACGGTATATTAATATGTTTATTGATATTAGAACATTGTATTATCTAGACAAATTAAATAGAGCAGGTGTGTATGAATAAAGATAATAATCTCAAGTTTCTTACTTATTGATAATTAAATAGTCACGAGTTAGTAGGTTTTCACGGTCGAGGCCCCAAACAAAGCTCCTGAATTGGAGGTACGGATACCTGTAATAGCTGACCAGAAGTAAATTTTTGATCTGGTGATTGCTGTAATATCTGTATATTTGTTTTATAATAATTAACATTACATTATATAAAGTTTATAATGATCTTAGCAATAATCAAGCTATACCTACGTAGATGTAGTACGTACACTCAATCACACCTATCATAATACCCGAACCAATGAATACACAGAACTATAGGCAGCATATTAGTAGAACCTCGAGGTGGTGATTCATTTTACAGCTTTAAGTTGAAAAATATTAGTCTAATTTGATTCGTAGGTATACGTATAGTTTATCAATATTAATATCAGTAAGTCATACTACTACTGTATACCAAATCATCCTAATTATATAACTCCTAACTAGTTACATAAATGCCATAAGTAACTAACGATCTAAATTTTATTGATATATTGTTATAACTGTCATTTTATAGGAACCTTTTGATAACTTCAAATTGCTTACGTTGGGCAAAGCTACCAACATAAGAGGTAATCCAAATCTTAATAGTCAGAAAGAGCAGATTGGTGGTTAAGAGAAGGAATAGAGTGGCAAGACAGCTAGAGGGTCATGCTTAGCTGTCACCATTTTTGTCCTCCGGTTGAATTACCCCACAATCCTACTGTGGTCCTAAAATGGGGCACGACGCGGCGCACAAGATGAAAAAGTTGCATGAAAAAAATTGCTCCGTGGGAGGCTCGAACTCTCGACCTTCAGATAACACGTTTTCGCATTACACGGATATATGAGACTGACGCTCTACCAACTGAGCCAACGGAGCTCAGGTTTTGTTGCAGCGAGAATAATCTTAAATCAATCTATAGTAGAGATTTCCTCAGAATTTACATAGTTTCTAGTTATATAATTTAATTGGAAAATATATGAAGTCAAAAAAAAAAGAGTTAAAGAGAAGTTAAGAAGAAGAAGAGGTTTTATACTCTATAAGTGATTTCCTCAATTTAATAGTTTTTAATTAAAAGTTTTAATCGGAAATTATATGTAAAATTGAAAAGAAAACAAATAATAATGAGGAAAAGAATTAAGGATGTATAGAAAGTAAAAATATTACTAGACTCAGTAGACTGTCTATTAATTCTGTCAGTCAACAGATATAAGAAAAAATTAGGGTAATTATAAAACCGAATAGATGAGTGAAGAAATACCCAGACTTGAGCTCATAGAACGAAGATGGGCATGAATGGGTAAAATATCAAAAAAGCCTACAAGAAAACACAATAGATTCATATGTTTAGCATAGGATACGTAACCCAAATGATTCACTCAAATTAGCGAGAAAAAAGGCGGTGGCACAAATCAGATATGTATAACTTATTCCAACAAGGAAAAGATGATATACTATTGCGACATCTGCTTGAAGAATGCTCAACCATAAAAATACTAAAGAGAAAAATGCCATGATCTGACAGGGTAGGACTCAAAACATTAATAGTAAACCACAAATAAGTAAGGATTGAAAAGAAGGGCCAATATATAGAAAAGGTATTAGAAATGATTTGGAATTAAAGAAGAGCATAAGATATGTAGAGACATCACCTCAAAAATTAAATAACATAGGCTGAGGAATTTTAATATTCAAGTCATAGAGAAAATATAACAATAAAAAAATTAAAACTAACGGTAGTTTAAATAATTTAGTCAAAAAATAAAAGAAGAAAAAGAAAAATGAAGACTTATAAGATCCTATATAAAGATGTAGAGGTTTTTTTGCTTTATGTGTGATTTTTTCTTGAATAGTTTCTAGTTAGAAGTTTTAATTGGATTGGATATAAAAAATATTAAAAAAAATAAAGAGAGAGAGCACAAACCGCAAAATAAAGATCACTGGTACTCAATGTTAAAAGGTAAAGAAACATTAAGAAAGCCTACAAAAATACCCAAATTTAAACAACAATGTGCCCTCAGCCTTAATTAGCATAGGATAGCCCATAATTATATTTGTATGGTTTAGTTCATTATAAGTTTGAACACGCTTAAATCTACCTCCCCACCCCCATACTAGTATCATGCTTATAACTTTTTTTAAAATATCCAATTATTAGATATTACAAAATAATATCTCTCTAAATATTTTGGATGAAAGACTTATAATCATAAGTAATATTCTTTGTTAAAAAGTATGAGCAAAAAATGAATTAAAGGTAAAATTTCTTTGCCTATAGGTTTATAGACTAGAGCATATTGAAAGTAAGATATCAATGAGGAAGCATGGGTTAAGGGTTAAGTCCCAATCATATTTATTAGACTTAAGAGTCAAAATATAATTGGCATAAAGTTGAGACCTGTTCATTCTAAAATTTTCTTAACAATGAAGAAAAACGGAGAGTGAGGGGTTATGCCTTTTGTTGATTATTTGTAAAATGCTATCTGTTAAGACATCAAATTCTCCTTCACGGTAATAGATGTGATTTTTTCTGAGTATTTTAGTGGCAATAATATTTGGACAATTTGCCTTATTAGATTTTCCTAACATTATAAATTTCCAATAAAATTCTAACTAGAAACTATATGTTTAGATGAATAGCTCACTCTTATTGTGAAAACCCCCTGCATATATCTTCTCTCCGTTTTTAGAGACAAATAATAATAAAAATAGTTAGCTAGCTGAAAAAATTCTGGTTTTATTAAAGGTATCACAAAAAAAAACTAATACTTTAATACTAGACAATAAAAAAAAATATAATATCTAGAATTAAAGCACTAAGACCAAGAAAAGATCTATATGACACCATAATCGCAAGGATTTCTGTCTACGTCTAGAATAGAGTGGAGATCTAGTCGTGTACCAAATAATTAAATTTTATAAATACCTGGGAAAGTATACAGATTCAAAAGGTGACAGGGTAAAGTAGTGAAAGATAAAAAATTAGACATTTAATATTAGGTAGTTATACGAATGAAGATAAATAGATGTAAGGACTTACCGGTTTTAATTATATTACACTTTGTATGCAGATGATCGGTTTAGGAGGTCAAATAAATCATGTCCGTTATAGCATGGATGTGCTAATTATGTAGATTCTGACCAAAATTATATAAATTTTACATACACAATACTACACATTAATAGCTGTTATATCTACCAGCTCTAGTATTTTGAACTTAATTATAGAGATATACAGGAGGACAAAGTAAAAAGTTGTGTCATAATTTTGGGCACCAAATTAAAATGGAAATAAGGTATAAGCAGCTACTGAGAAAAGGCACACAATACCTTGAACGGTTCTTACAATAGTAGACGTTCACAGTGCACCATAAATTCTATGGGTTCAAATCATTCTATTGCTCTATATGAAATGACATTTCAAGCTTGGGTTTAGTACTAGTTCCCTTACATCATAAACAGCTGTAACTCTACGAAGTATGGAGTCAATCAGATTCTCAATGATATCCTGATCCATGAGGTTTCAGTAGTTTGAAAGAGGCTCAAATAATGGATTTTCCTCCACATGTGTGACTATTATTGAGCATATGTTTTACTGGATATGGATTTTATAACGACCGAACATTTGTCACTGAATACAACACCCTCCCAAATATTATTTCTTTCTATTTCTCCGGCTCTTGTCATTCAGATAAAACATTTTAGGTGCTAGAAATGTTCCATATCCAAGTTTTGTCAAAACAGTTATTATGGTGGTCTTTAATATGAGTGCTGAACATTGAAGCTAGACCGTATTCAAGGGGGCTTTTACAACCCTCAGAATTTGATTTACTCCCTTTTCACAAAATTATGTAGGCTTTTTTCTTTCAAAGAGGAGTGTTTTAGCATATGTCTGCATTGTGCTGTTAACCACACAGTTGAAGGGTTAATATTAAGCTTCCTGCTTATTTTGGAAATTAAGAAACCATCATTACTCAAATTACATCTTGCAATATGCTAAAATAATTGTCATTGCTTTTTAGAATTTATGTTACCTGAGATATCGTTCAACCTAATTCTAGAAGTCATCCTTTAATATGTTTAAAGAGATGGTTTTTCTTGGAGTAGTATCCAAAAATAAATTTTGGCCTTACCCTAAGCTTCTATTCCTACGTAAATAATATTAATTAGATACAATTTATAAACTTGAGTTATAGTATAATATTAATATTTAAAAAACTTGTGAATAAAATATAATTACATCTACATTTTAATTATAGGAGTATTTTGAAAAATGGTAGATCAATCTAAAATACAGCTATAGCCTATAGGTACCGGTATCTACATATATATATATATATATATATATATATATAAATCTAGCCCAGTTAATTACAGTTATGATTTTTTGTGGTGTAATTTTATAACTATGGAGAGGTTTTATATTATAATTAGCTTCTACTATAAGACCTCCTGGGGCACCAAATAATGTGATGATCCTATATGACTAAAGGTGACCAATGTGATAGCTAAGAAATCGTCATCCCAACGGCGGTCACAGGAAAAACCGTGGCTTATATTACATAAATTTTATTTCTTACAAATCTAATTTTTATGTTTTCTACTTGAAAAATACGAATACGTTTAATGTCACAACAATGACATTTTTTCCAAATCTAGGGTTTACAAGAGACCCACCAAAAGCGCTTAAAATGGATCGGAGAGGTGTGATATTCTGCAATTGTGTCGCCGATTCCCTTCAAACTTAGCCGTTGATCTGTGTATCTTAACTACAAGATTAATATGTATTTATAATAGAATTCTGTTAAATATAAATATATTTATGATTATAATTTATAATGTTAATTGGATATATTTTTTTTTTCTTTTTTTTCTTTTCTTGCAGTAATTCTCATTCCTTGAGAAGCAAAATGTTTACTTAATTTTGTACTATCAATCACACCAGGAAATCTTTTTACTGTATATACCTGAAATATATTTGAATAACAGGTGGATTTAACTGCTAAAGTGTTTTCAACAGCTAGAGAGCCATCATCGGATGAACCGATATCCGAAAGTTGATATAAGTGGAATTTCAAACGAAAGAATCCTTCGGATCTAATCGATAGATCATTGAAAATAAACCAAATTCCAGGATTTTGTTCAAGATCATTTAGTTTAAAAGCAGTTGCCGTCAAACAACCAATTAAATTTTTAGATGGAGGTTGTAGGTTTAAAGGTTGAATGTAACTATAGAGATCCTCTTCATAAGGATGTTTAGAATGATGTTCACGATGCCCTTTGGATTTTCTTTTTGAAATTGAAGAGGACGAATCAACATTTATTTTAACTTTAGAACCATCCAACTGATTATTATAATTTGAATTGGAAGAATAACCATTATTGGTGTGATCGTGGAAGCTCTCCTGCACTAACGAACGGTTTCGTGTTTCATCAGGTGACCGTAATTCAGTTATCAGAACAAAAGTCGAGGTGTCAATACTATTCGGATCTAATTCCTCATTTGTATCGGAATCATAAATAGAAAGACGAACGAAAGGAGGAGGGGAAATTGGTCGACGATCCTAAATATGTAAAAATAATAAGAAATTGATCGTTAGAATTCCAAAACTAATTGCAATTAGTTGTAAATGAACATACTTTATCACCGAAACCACATGTCCTAGCCCGAACAGGTTGCTGAACTACTTGAAGTTTATAGCTGATACCTTTAGTCATTTCTTTTTAATATCAATTGTTTTCTGAAAATATATAAAGAAGTGACAGAACGAAAGTTATTTATATATTTATTCAGGGAGCTAAATACCGATATATCATCTATATAATTATACACATTTGATGTAATTACTTAAAGTCCGTATAGCTATATAATTCACAATCCACATGTTTTGCCTATAGCTAGTATATACTTATATATTCTAAACATTTTAGATCTTATGTGTATTTCTATATTGCGCCTGCAGCTGATTAGCATGTTACGACTTTTAACTCACACAAAAACAGTTTTTGAAATTATTTAATAGAATACTCTTTGCAATTTACAAATTTTTTTCCATACTCTGAGACATGACTGTTTAAATTTATTAAAACATTACAATTATTATTTTTTCCGGTCTACCATATGTTTAATACCACATCTTATATTCATAATTGGCTACATTCTACTTCTATTTTTTCACACCCTTCAATTCACAAATATATTAATTTTATATAAAATAATATTTTTTGAGATTCAAATTATAAATCAAATAAATATCGAATGAAAACAACTGAAAGCTTACGTCCTAACTTTTATCGGGAAGTAAATGCGGTTTACGAGAAGTATACTATTATATTCATAATTAGAACTATATAGAATATATTTATTAACATTTATATTTATAGTTCTATATATATATAAATGGTATTACAATAAAATGACAGATAATATAAAATGACTAAACATGTTATAAATTTATACTTATAGCTAACTATCTATATCTGTTAACGTTATTTCACAGCTATAAGAATAGATTGTAAATTTAATAGCCAACGACCAAATTTAAACGTCAACTGAATGTTCTATTTTCTAAATGTCATTAAACACAGTTGCAATTCGTATCAATATTACATAACTAATATATTACTGTACCTTATATTATTTTATACTGTATATTGACCCATGTATAAATTTAAATTAAAAACAAAATGTATAAAACTTCACATGTATGCATCCGTTTCAAAAGGCTATAAAGGCAAAAACCAGACAATAATTAAAATTTAGTAAGCATATGAGAATCTTGCTTTGAACGTACTGTTATGCAATCTATTTACAGATCTTGCAATCCCAATCGCCCATTTTGAGGTTTGTGAAGATGAACATGAATAGCCAGGATTTAATGTCTAACTTATTAGTCCCAAAATTAGAATATAATACTACCACGGCGGAAATCATAATAACTAGCTTTCTGAACATTATAAGAATTTATGACTATCACACAAAGTCCAAAGCAAAAAGAATCTTAATGATTAAATTTAAACTTATAATTATAATTTATTAATTGATCATTAAGTTTGAGATTAGTTGCTAAACGTCTCTGACGATCTTTGTATAATATATATAATGCATATGTATTCTCGTCTAGAAGAGGAGTACTTTTGATGAAGATAGTTTGAATGGTACTGCATATAGAATTCGGTAAAATATATTTAAATGTTATAACTGTCTTAATCAATATAGCTATAGCTACTAGCTAGCTTTGGCGAACCATAACATTAGATACGTTATGTTGGTTTAAAAAATTGAAAGGGAAATTTTTAAAGTAATGATAATGATCATGCGAGGTATCCATGGCTGTCAAGTACAACAAGAAAGACATTTCTATGCTACAATTTCTAAAATTCAGATTTCATTCAAAATCAATCAAATTATTATATAAATGGATTCTTTCAATGTCAAATAGATTAGAAGCTATTCCTTTATCTATGTGCGTGGTGAAAAACTTTGGGCTCCTTGAATATTTAAAGTTAAGAGATTCGCTCGAGCTCATCATATATAGATCATATACAGTCAACCCACTAATCATGAACCGCCATGAACAAAAAGTAAATCTATCTGACAATAAAACAATTGAATCCAAAGACGAAATAATCGGACATAAATATTTTTTTTATATCTGGGTATATTTATTGTAAACCGATTAATCTATAACTATGAGGTTACCTTACTATTTGTGGGGACAGGTACCTGATTTATTGGAATAATAATAGCCTCCTTTTGGGAGATTGGAATTTCTCTTTACATTAAACTTTTGTGATATTTCTCTTCTTTTCCTTTTTGATTATGTTTTGGTGATCCTTATTTCCGTTGATAATTATTTTCTTTGTGTATTCCACAGTGAATCCACACTATTTCAATTATTGTACTTAAACCCCTTACTAAAACTTTAAACTAATAACATATTCTATCTTATATCTAATAAAAGGAAAGTTCAACTATAGTTGAAGAACGTTTGTTTCAATAGCGTAAAACCTGAGGTAATATTCACTGAAACCCTTCATAGTGATTTGATGATATTAGCCCTTGAATATTATTGAGAATCATAATATGGAGATGAAAAGAGATTACTAGGGCTTACAGGTTGCAATTCTATTGAAGATATATCAAGGCTTCAACTATGCTTCCTTCTTCCTGATTGTTTTAACAGGAATGTCTCCGATTGTCGAAAAGTGTGCATTTGTTGAACTGTGTGGGACTCCTCCACCTTACGCTGACAAATAAATTGTCAGTATATGGAACCCGAAGAAAATATAATCCATAGAAGAACTGTCGGTTTTTTTGGTCTGATACAAGAGATTCAACCTCTACGTTACATATTTTTTTTTTCAAGTAGCCATTAACGCTCTATATAAGACTGCTTTATCTATAAATACTATATTTATAACAACCAAAAAATGTGAAAATAAAAAGACCTATTACTAGGCAAAAATACCTATTACTAATGTTATAGGTTCACTCTTTTTTGAGTATTGTTGTTACTTTATTATAGTATTATTGCCACCATTTCCAACTTCTTACTCAATCAATACGAATAAAGGATGTCATATGTATACATCTTTCCTCTTTTTCTTTTTTTGTCCGTAGCACCTAAGTGATTCAGAACAAAGCTTTGTGGAGTCCGTTTCAATCATTTTACACCATTGTAATTCTGATAAACTATTCTCCTGTTGATAATATCTTCTGTGATATTTTCTAACCAAAAAAACTGTTTTACCGCTCTTAATATTAATTCTTTTTTTTCCTTATGGTTAAAATCAAGAAAAGATTTCACTTCAATTTCCTTTTCTTTTAGTTCTATCACCTTTTGGTTATAGGACCATATTTTCTTTGTAATTTCACATGTCAAGAAAACATGTCCAAAGGATCATTCCAACTTTTCACAGCAGGGACATCTTTTGTCTTTAAGGTTGTTGTAAAAATGTAAATATGAAACCACTGCAGAATATTTGGTAGTCATTACGTTTGATAAATATAGGTTATTTTTGTGGATTGTTTTCCATAGCAAATCCCATCTATTGACTCCAATTGTGTAGGTTTTTTCCATTTTGGTACTAATACTTTTTGGTTTGCTTTGAAAAATGTTTTACAAATGCTCAACTGAATTTGTCGAGCACTTCATTTTGTAGACCAATGAAGTCCTCTACTTTTAAAATTTGGGTTTTTGCTGATTTATCTATCAATTCCATGGATTGATTGAATTCTTTAATTGACCTTAAACTTTTATTTTTAATATATTGTTGGTTTATGTCACCAACTTTTGTGGTGTCCCAGAAATGGGCTATATGTGTTCCAGGGCTGAATTATTTTGAGGTTTTGCTTAAAGCATTGGAGGTAATGCACATTTTCTGTCGAAAATTTTTCATGAAAATATTTATTATTGATTGAAAACATTTGATCCCAATCCAGGTGTATTAAATTATCATTTTTAGCTTTTTTTTCTTTTTCCATTATTTTATTTGCTAATATTGAGGCTTTTACCCCATGAAATATCATTTGTTCCCTGATTGTGATTTGGAGATCCTCATCGTCATTGGTTAGTAATGATGATAAATAATAGGAATGACGGCCTTTCTGTTCAATCATTAGGTCTATCAGACCATAACCTCCACTCTTTGCAGGAGTCGTCAACACTTTGAGCGATACTTGTCCATATGTACCTATATTATTTTTAATTATTTTCATAATGTCGTTCAAGATACCTTTTGGGGTGGTGAAATTCCATAAGAAAAGGCGTCTTGGACATAACGTAAATATTTACTATGATGCACCTCGTTCGTATATTATTATGATGGTGAAATAAAAAATCCAACCTTGATTTAATATTGTTAATCATCTCTTCCCAGATTTTTCCGGGGTTCACACCTCTACCCATTGTTATTCCCAAATATTTAAAACTGTTAACGATTTCAAACTTGTGTATTTGTGATTGATTATTTATAGAACACTTGGTGTCCATTGGAAAGTATATTTTTGTTTTCCCAGCATTAACTACCGAACCAGATGAACGTTTATAAAGAGATAGTGCCCTATCAAGGACAAGTTCGTCGTCTCTGGAATTAATATAAATTGATAAGTCGTCTGCGAATAAGCTCACTTTAAGTGAGCGGTGGTTTTTTATAGCCGATATAGACGTAACAGGTCATTTAGTGATTGCCCTTGAATGTTGATTTTTGTAATTTGTTGAGCTTTCTCTATTTCATTTTCATTTATGGACTAGACCCCTTGTTCTTAAGTATAAAAGTCAGTTCCCTCGCAAGTTTCTTTATTTCGGATTTTTTAACCATCCAATGTTTATAGGCTGGAAATTCTTCCGGCAATCGAATGTGTCCTTTACAAATGTAACGAACATTATCAGCATTGTAAAGCAGAGATCTGCTAATGGAAAAGGGTCTATTGTTCCTAGAGAGATTAGAGGTGGGTTCCAATTTCATATTGATCGCAAAATGGGTAGAGTGTTTCTTGTTGGATATCGAAGATTTTGTAAGATCGTTTGTTAGAGAGGAAGATATATAAAATCTGTCCAGTCTTCTTCTTGCTGATATTGCAGATTGAATATTGGAAAATTGTTTCTTTGTTGGGTTTAATTCTCTAAAAGAATCAATTAAAGAATATTGACTCAGAAGTTCTTGTAGCTGACTGACTCCTTGATATTTAATTCTAGTGGGAACCGAAGAGTCAAGAGAAGGTAATTCAACACAGTTGAAGTCACCTCCCCATATTAATTGGTGCTTTGATACGCGTTGGATAAAAGGTTTCATTGATTCGAAATATTCTATTCTTTCGTGGCCGGTGCATGGTACATGGGAATTGATGATGGTGATAAAATCCTTTTGGTATTCTATGTGAATAAGGGAGGTATGTGCTTGAAAAGTATAGCGAAATGGTTCTCTAATATTTTGAGCGAAAGAGTTCCATATTTGGTGTTTTGGTATTTTTGTGGAAACATGTTTTAATTAGAATGATTGTCAAGTTTGAATAAGCCATCTCAATTTCGATTTCCTAGAGCTGCTTTCTTAAGCTGAGGAAGTCTCAGCCTCGGGTTTCTTGTTATAATAAAATTGTTAAATTGTCATTTTGCATAAACTAGTTAATAATTAACGATTGAGTTAATTTTGAGAATCTTCCCACATTTTGAGGAAATATTTATATATTCAGACATTAATAATTTAAAGAAGATGGTGGTACGCTATTTGGCCCAGCTGGTGAACCCTTTTGTATAGTTGTATCAGCGTTAATTTATTAAAATGAGATCTATTATTCACTTTAGTAGGGCTTGAGTGATGACTCCTAGAGCGTAGACATCTAGGAGTTCCAGGAGATTCCTCGGGGGATATTAATGGCCTCGCAGGGATATGATTAGTGTTATTAAATATGTTAATGTCTGTTACCGGTTGAGTAGCAGTAACCGTATGTTCAGGAAGATCTATAGTATCTGATACAACACTAGAATCCAATGAAAAGTTTTCTGGGTACCCTTCTGCTTCGGAATCTGTGATATCCATTGTTTCAGTAGCCTCCATTTGGTTGGGGATATGTGGTTCATCCTTGTTAGATGATGACATGTTCAAAAGGGGATTCTTTTCTGATTTCAAATCTGCAGCAAAGGCGGCATCTTCATTTTCAGAAGAATCTTCGGCCATGGTAAAGTCATCCGAGGATTCACTATTGGGAGATTCGTCAGCCTCCGATTCCAACATCCGCAATAGGAGTAGATGGTCTTGACGGATAAGCGTTTTGTTTTTTGGGGTTTTTCTTTCTTAATGGGGTGGAGATTTTAAGTGGAGGAGCGGGTGCTTGCAGATTCTCCTCAATTGGGTCCGGATCCCTCAGATGTTCGAGGACGCCAAAAGGATTTTTTTCTAAATAGGGATGGGAGGTGTTTGCCGGAACGGATGCCTGAGCAACCTTGTGAGCCTTCTTTTTCCTATCATTACCATCAGCAACGCGGGGGGAGGATTAGCGGCTTGTTGCTGCTGAGTTCTCGCGCCACCAGAAACAATTGGCAAATGATAAACAAGCTGTTGGGGACAACTTGCTTTACCGTGGAAAAGTGAATTGCAATGAATACTATATAGCTTTCCGTTTGGCTTCACGTGAAGTCGGAAAGAGTGAGCAATGGATCTACCTCGAGAGGTAACCTTAAAGTTGTTACTACCTTTGGAATAGTAGTGGGTGCGTGCATCATCGGGAACTTCTACTAAGAGAAAGTTTGGTGCTTTAACGATAATCTGAGATAGATTGTCTGTATCATTCAAATTGTTTGCAAGAAAAGCAATTGGTTGACAAAATTGGTCAATTGTTTCTGCAAGTTCTTTTTCCACTTCTGCAATATGGATGGGGGCGTCCGTAGTAATGACCGCCACCTTTAACAAAGGGTTGATTCTTTCCATAGGAAGGATTTGGGCCAAAGCGTAAAATGATAATGAGTTCATTATCTTAATGATACCGGACGCGTGCAAAGGCGACCAATTGGTCTCCCCTGTTACAAAAATAAGGTAATTTCACCTTTTTACCAGTAAGCTTCTTTTCCACATCGTTTTGGAATCATCGATGGTCTTATTATCAGAAATGATTAATCGGTATAGTAAAGCTCTCGGGTTGTTTGCCGCAACTTCGGCATGGCGTAACATACTATGCACCTCATTAACAATGGAGGCAAAGAGGGGGGCTTTGATCACTGTTTCCCTGTTGGGGGGCCAGTGACAAGATACGGTTTAGTTTTAGGTACCTTTTTGTCTCAAATAAAGACAAATTAAAATATTATTTTTTCTGGGGCACATATTTTTTTTTTCCACATAGGCTACCCAGTTATGTCGATTAAAAATCGAAAAAAGAAAATTTCGGTTCATTTGATAATATAATGCGTCAGCCCGGAGTCGAACCGGGGGCTCTTCGATGGCAACGAAGAATTTTACCGCTAAACCACTAACGCTTTAATTATCTCTGTGAAGGAACAATCATGATATCATCATTATTTTGGGTGTTCCTTTGGTCTAGGTACATAAGAAGGGAAGAAAGAAGAGCGTCAAGAATACACAAAAATAAGAAGAATAGAAAGAGAGAGGTTTTTATTTCACTATATATAGTAGAGATTTTCTCAGAATTTACATAGTTTCTAGTTATATAATTTAATTGGAAAATAAAAAAAAAACTATAGGCTAATAATAGATACATTATATACATTAAAGGTGTTAGAAATTAGGAAAAGTATTACATCACCCGAAACCTTAAACGAAATAGATTGGGGTATTTTATTTTCCAAATATTAATATAACATTATAAAATAAAAATGAATGAAAACAAAATAAACAAGGTGGTAAGAAAAAGAGAGATAATAAAAACAAATAAGTAGAGAAATGAAAGAGAAATAGAGAAGAAGAAGAGGTTTTATACTCTTGGAGGAGTGATTTCCTCAATTTAATAATTTTTAGTTAGAATATTTCAATTAATTAGATATTTTAATCAGAAATTATGGTTAAAAAGAAAAAAAAAAAAAAAGACACCACCACAAATCTTATATGAGATTGATTGGGGGATTCTAATATTGGATATATAGTTATATAGTTATATTAAAATTGTTTTTGTTATTACATAGTTACATATATATGGGGTGATATTTATGGTGAACTAATTTCACTTATATATTAGCTAGTTCCTACATTAGTTAGTTTTAGAAAATACACGTTCTTTTTATAATAAAACTTTACTATGCCTCAGAATAAATCCAAGGACATCAATGAGCAAGAGCCTCTAAGCCAACATCTAATATCTGAAAACTTGAAAAAGTAAAAAAATTCAAGGTGGTCTAGGTTCATAAGAAGGGAAGAAAGAAGACATTAATATTAAGAAGTAGTATGGAAATAATAATCAAAGAATAGTCGAATAATGAGTTCCTTTACATTTCGTAAGAGAACCATATAGACCTTTCCTTTTTTGTTCTTCTAAAAAAGAGCTTTACATCTCGTTATTATGTAATTGTCGTTCGTCTTTAACTTATTGTTGTTCTTGTTTCATATATTCATGTTGCTATATTATATATATTCTCACGTTACTATTGTTAGTTGTTATATATCGATCATATGGCTATGGCTTTTACTTGAACTATATAAACCCTCATTTTCCTAGTCTTCAGTCTTAGTATAATATACTTAACTTTCCTTTTCCTCTCGATCTCCAACAATTTTTGTAGAGAAACTAGGAAACGGTCCTCTTACGAGTGTGGGGTATCTTAATGTGGTGGCATTTATTTAAATAAATAAGAAAGAGGAGAAGGACAAGAAAGATATAATAAGATAAAGAGGTTTTTCATTTCCTTCATTAAATAGTTTTTGGTTGGTCATTTAATTGGAACTTATATATAAAGTTTAAAAAATAAAAAGAAGCAATTCTGATAATGCATGAATGGTGAAGAATTGGTGGCATTAATATTTGAATAATAAATGGATATAAATAAGCCGATTTGTTACGTATTTCTAGTTTCTTCTTTAAGTTATCATTAAGTTAATCTTTAATATACAATTGCTTAATTAAAGCCATAAACCATGAGGGTCAGCCCTTGGTGAAGGGTTGGTTTCTTCACACGAAAACGTTACTTATATGAGAGGTTAATATTGTTTGAGTTTGGTGAGACTAACCCATGTTAATTATAAGTGCTACTTATGTGTTATGCAACAAACGGTAATAAATCACACTGCATATGCATATGCATATATAAACTTTATATGTACACCATTCCCATTTTCTTTTACAAAATTTCAGAGTATATTTATTAGTTAATATTACAACAAAATATTTTAATCCTATACTAGAATTATAAAAAAGTTAAAAAAATGATGATTTTATATATGATAGAATGTATTATGCATATGCACATACTAGCATCTGAACCATCCGACTAAAATTTTCACCACGATCATTAATCTTTTTTCTAATTTCTTTTTTTTTGAATATATATATTTTACTTAACACTATATATCCGGTCTATCACCCTCAGTGTTTTTTTTCTCTGATTGACCTTTTTATGGAGGGTATTTTCCTCATAATCTGCCAACCGTTAACGTTTCCTGTTCAGTGGAGGTAAATTCAACAACGATTCTTTATACTTCTCTATCATTGTATCACAGGGGGTGTCTTAATAAGGTTTGCGGTTTTGGCACCATAACTTCTCATAGGTGAAAGACATATCCTAACAAGTTGGATATTACATATATATAATTGAAACAGGAAACCTAAAGCGATCATTGCATCAGAGAATGGGAACTAAGAACAGAAAAGTAATATATAAAATGCTAAGGCAAGATATGAAATGGTGAAATATGGGTCATTATAAATGTTGTAGAGTTTTAGATATGACGAGAGGATAATTTCTTGAAAGTTTAAGAGAATTCATCTGCTCATAGATCTAGATAGTCAATTAATTATTATTATCAGATTATTATTATTCTATTATATTATTATACTGTTACTCATTTATTTCTTGTGCAATTCATTTTAAGTCTTAATTTTTACAGAGATCAAATTGGCCGTATTCCATTCAATTACGGTCATTTGTTTCTCCACCTAGCATGAAAACTTACTAACCGTAATTGTTTCACTAGTGTAGAATATGGTTTCATCAACATAAATCTGGTTTCATCAACATAAATCTGGTTTCATCAACATGAAGCTCAATTGATTTATAATGAAGTTGTTGATCAAACCTTCAAGAGCATCATACCAAGATTTAAGATCATAGATCCAGAGAAATCAGTATTCGTACAACATGGGAGCCATCTCATTTATTATTCGTTGATTCCTATCAAGAAAGCTTTAAATCCATTTTAAATCCATACAGTGTCTGTTTGCATTTTGTTTTAGCGGCTTTTGTTTCGGTGGTGGGGCGCGTCTTGGGACTGTATCTCTGGTCAATCACTTCATCCACAATCTGGTAACACGCTTCCTTATCAATCTCCACACCTATTCTAGCCGTAAACCAGTGGATTATTGGGTTGTTCCTTTTATAACTGTGTGAGCAAAATCGGTATTTTTTGTTTACAACAGCCGAAGAGAGTCCACTATTCTCTCTGAAATAAAATGTTGAGTCGGCACACCGTTCTCTTTAGCAATTTTTGAAATTTATGTATTCCTTTCAAGTGATAATTGATCAAAATCTTTAAAGATTAATATTCTACTCTCCTTGCTCTTTGATACAGGAGGCTTTAAATTTGATTATTTTTCCTTAATATTATTTTCACGGATATCAGAAGGGGACAAAGAATATACGGGCCAGGGTTTACAAATTACGCGATCTGTCAAAACGCCCCTCATACTGCCCAGACTGAATGGAAGTCACTCTATAAGATTATGGTACCATGGTACATGTATAAAAATTTGTCATACTGATCATGAGCCAGCTAATGAAAGTGTGAACTATTTATTTTCAATGAGTCTATAGCTACCTTTGAAATGCATCTCAACATATTTTACACAAAATTATAAAACTATTAACTTTAGATGCTAGTTTAATTAATATAGCAATATTAGAATTATATAAATCACTGGATTAAACTAAATGTGGTATCTATGTATATTGTACGAGCTAGAAGCAAATTATCGTGCCAGTAGATTGTTCATACACTCCATTAATAATGATTATACATCATCAAAAAATAGTTGCAAGTAATATTCTTTTGTGTCTTTATCCCAATATGTCCAAAATCCATCACTGCCTTTTGCAAGGTCCTTCGATGGAATTTTAAAAGCCACTGTCTCACACGGTTCAGCAGCTATGACCAAGTATCGATAATTTGTATTTAATTCCGGAGTCTCCTGTTTCTGTTCATAGCAGGACATAAATCGATGTCTTGGTACTATATCCTCTTTGATGTCTTCATAGTGTAACTGAAACTTAAGACCAATACGTTTCGAAACAGGATCCCTAATCTTGGCAATTTTATAACCAGGTCGACCAGTTTTAACAAATTTATGCTTTTTTATTGTAGAGGCTGTTGGACCACGAGCGTCCGCTATACTACCTTCTAATTGTTGTTTTTGGTCTTTCGCTGCCCTTTTAGCTAAATTTGTCTGATGTTTTCTTCCTTGAGTATGTGATAGGTATGAACCTTCAGACACATGTGTAGTAGAGCATAACCTGCATTCTAAATGACCAACGTGATTCCTGAAGACATAAGGATCTTTGTCAAAGTTTATTGTTTCTAATGCTAATTGCCGTTGACGTTCTCGTTTATATGCGTTGGATTCTGCCCAACCAGCTTGGCCACCACCTAAAATAATTAAAAGTTTTAGATTCAGATTGTTTATATATTTAATAATAATGGGTAAATACTTACTTCCTTTCTTTGATCCTACTCGATTTTGGAAATCCATCTGAACATGGAAATATGGGTTTGAAGAAAAAAATCCTAACATCTGATTTAGCTCATCGTAAAAATTACCACGTGATACCCATAAGCTATAGCTACAACATACCATTTGAGTTATTAAAAAAATACTTTCGCCTAGTATGAGAAAGAGAGGAGTTGTCTGGCTGGAGTAGAGAGGAAAAGCATAGTCTAGAACTGGGAATACTATGAGGTTGCCCAGCCATTCTCGTTCTTACTCTTGCCAAAGATAATTCTTCCTGAACATTTACATTAGGAATATTTCGTTTTATGAATCTTGTTGTGGTGTTTCTTAAGAATATGTATTAAACCTGGGTAACTTAACAGGTAGCACTGCTGGACAGTACTAACATATTTATTTCAGTGATAATTTGTTAGTGAATATTTTGAGCGATATCCAAATGCGGAAAATAACAGGAAACACGTTGTAATATATATTTCATTAAGATGCCACTAAGTTAATGGTAGTTAATTATAATGGTATATACTGAAGTTGCAAGTGGATTTTCACAGTTGCATGGACTTGGGTTTTATTAATATTTTATTTTGCAACACACGATAATATATGCTGTCCACGGGCCCTGAAGTCATGGCCAAAAAAAGTTTAAATAAAGCATTATAACTTATATGTAAACAATCAATTTAGAGCCTCTTGAATTCTGAATTTAACAATGTGTTGGGTATATTACACTCTTAGAACAGTTCACTAAAGAGTCGATTGGCTTTTTGGTGCAACTGGGAGAACAGGCACTTTGAACTTTATTACAAGGTATGACAGACAGGATGTTTTGGATGTTATAAAAGATACGCAACTACATTTCGTTAAGCTGAGAGATATATTTAGTTGTTAAAATATCGTTAGTTGTTGTGAGTAGGTAAGATTGCTTTAAAACAAATAAGAAAACTATAGCTATAAAGCTATAGGATTATACGATATTTTTGTTCTTTGAAATAACCAATTATTAACTATCACCTTTTATTAAAAGTTACATTTGTAACAACAAACGATTGGGAATTCCTATAAGCCAAATACAAGTTTCCCTCTCCACCAGTTTTACAAAATTTAGGCACCAAATAAAACCTTTCATATTCTCTAATACTACTTTTATTTGTTTTTTGTTAAGAAAATACTACTTTTCAACACTTATTACAATTAAAATTCAAGGGGAACGCTATACTTTTCAGAGTTGAAATTCACTGTATCCAAGCATGCTAAACATAACTAAACAGTTATAAAGTTTATATATATATTATAGCTATATGAATTAGAACTGTGTTTTAACAAATCATATGATCAGATTTATCATCCTTATATAAAAAAACCTATTATAAATAAATATACGAGTTACGTATAAAATTAGAGCATTCAATAGTAACCATTTTCAAGTTGTTACTATTTCAAAGAAAGTAGGATCAGTACTATTGTAAGAGTACTTGATTTCTAATAAATATATCATTCATGCTATGTGTGTACAAATATTCAAAACATAATGTTGCAATGCATTTGCATATAAATTTAAGCTCTAAGCAATCCAAAACCAAATTCTTTCGCCTATGTTTCTTGGTATTCTTTCTGGAGTAGCAGCTTCTTCAGCATCGCATTCTTCTTTCCCCGTAAAGACATCAATTTCGTTGATTGGAATGCATACACCTCTCCTTGCACTTTTTGCGAAAATTTTGTGCCCAACATATAAAACTATGAAGATAGGTAATGTGATATAAGCAGCTATAAAAGATGAGGCAGTAAATTGATGATTGACAAATACCGCATAACCATTGGTGATAGTAATTATAATGACAGCAAAAAGGGCAAAATAAGTTGCATATGGTTGAAGTGGGGCTCTGAATCTCAATTCTTCCTTTAAGCCATTATATTCAATTGCTTTGCGAAATCGTAAATATGCCAAGAGAACACAAATCCAAGATAAAAAGCCAGAGATAGTTGAAATGTTACTTAACCAACTGAAAACGGTTGCACTAGAATTTGAACAGTTGAGGTAAGCTAAAGAACAGAACGCCGAGCAAACACCAACAGCATTGTATGGAACACCCCATTTGTTAACATTAGCGAAAAGCTTTGGTGCTTTGCCATCTCTAGCAAGGGAATATAAAGTCCTTGAAGCAGCATAAAGAAAAGAATTACCTGCTGACCAAGCTGATGTTAAAATAACAGCATTTACAATATGGTTTAAAACAGGAATTCCTGCATTTTCAATACCAATCACAAATGGAGAAGCTTCTGCGGTAGAAGCACCGGTCATAAGCCTGTCGTCGTTTGAAGCCACAAGACAACCAATAATTATAGACGATAAAATGTAGAAGAACACTAATCTCCAAATGAATCTTTTGGTAGCCTTTGGAATATTTCTTCTTGGGGCTTCAGTTTCACCAGCGGCTGTTGTAATTAATTCTGGCGAGCAAATAAATGAGAAACCAGATTTAATAAGACATGTCCAGAAGCCTAAAAATTTTCCAGTTGATCCTTTAGTTAAATGTTCATGGAAGGGTCCTGGATTCTTCCAGTATCTAAAGCCGATTGCATCATGATCTGGACCACCACCCGCTATAATAACGATGCCAACAATGATAAGGACGAGAATAATAATGATTTTAATTGAAGCAAACCAAAATTCGGCTTCACCATAATATTTGACAGCTGTAAAATTGAGTATAATAATAACGAAGGAGAAAATGGTAATCCAAACAGCAATGTTGACGCTTTCTGTCCAATACTGAACAACGAAGCCAGCCGCTGTCACTTCTGTGGGCACCAAAATAGCAAATGAATAGGCATAGTTATAGCCTGAAGCAAACCCTAAAGAGGTATCAAAGTATTTAGTGACAAAACCAAATGCACTTACACCTGGCTGGGGCAAATGAGTAGTCATCTCACCGAGAGCATTCATTACAGCCCATAATACAACTGACATTACAACATAGGAAAGTACTAGACCAGCAGGACCAGCCGTTGCTAACATCGTACCAGAGCCGACAAACAAACCAGTACCAATGGCACCACCAATTGCTAAAAGTTGAACATGACGACTTTTCATTCCACGGTGAACATGCTGAACTTCAATACTCTCAACCCCATCCTTTGCATTTTCGAGTTGAGCACAAGAAGGTGAAGATGAGGAGGTGGACTGAATTCGGGTATTGTTCTCTATGTCTTTTTCATTCATGATGTATTTTCTGTTATAATGACAGAAGATTATTTAAAAAAAGAATAATCAAAGGTGGATATCTTTGGTTTAAAAAGCAAATACCTAATTTGTAAAAAATTTTATTTTTCAATGTCTTTAAGTTTATACCTGCACATACAGCATATATCTATCTTAATGCATAAAATTAGATGGTATGTAACATTATGTATATGAATAATTTGGTTTCTTATTATCTTTTAGTAATAATACTTACAAACAGAAACTATAAGGCATTTTTATTCCAGGAGTTATGGAATTGTAATCTATAATACATTCATCTGAAATTTCTGTCATTATTTACTCACGTACTAAGCAGATCTGAAGAGATTACCTTAAGAAACCGACAAATATTTAAATCTAACGTCATAATCCAGGGTCTCTACTATTCTCTATTCAATAATAATATCCCTGTAAGTTACACTTTTGTATTCTAGTTGAATCTTTTGTTTGGCTCAGGGAGCTGTAGTGAATACTAGCATACTCACTACCCCATATTTTTAACCAGCTATAATATATCATCAATAAAACTCGGTCGAGTTAACCCCCACCGAAGACCAGCAGGTAATAACCTTATACACTCTTACTATAACTTTATCTGCCTTCATTATAACTGTAAATAATTGTATGTTATTCTTTGCTAATGAGATAATCTCTAGTTGAAACTCTACATTTAGACATTAAAAAATCAAATGAATATTAATGTCTCGTACGTAACATGGAAATGATAATCAATTGACTTCAGCATAAGCTTAAGCTTCTAGAGCAAATTTTCGGGTGGCTGGAGGGGAATAAATGTCCACAGTATAAGGAGAAAGAAATTTAGAGACTTGATTTAGCACCATCCTCCTTCTTTCATAATACCTGTTTTTTCTTGATCGTTGTAGACATCGCGATTGCGATGACGTAGGGCTTCAAAGTTCAAACTAATTTATTGATGAAATTTCGATCACTTGAATGGTAGAAGCAATCTGACGTACATCCATTTAATTATATATTTCCTTAAAATTTAACATTCTTAGAGAGCTAATCGTTGTGATCTTAACTTTTTATAATGAGTATTAGATTGAGACTTTAGTTAAGGACATGAAGAGGAAAAGAAAAGAAGAAGACCTTTGTTACACAAGAAAGTGTCAATATGTCATTTCCAAGTTGGTAGCTATCAGGAGGAAAAAGGTCAGGAAATTGATTGTCAACTACATATAGGAAGCTATTAGGAGCGAGAGGAGAGATGGCTATAACCTTTCCAATAAGATGACTTAGATAAGCATTGGCTCGGAGGTTATCTGAATATTTAAAATACATCCACGTCAAGGGAGACTTATATTAGCTCCAGGAATTCTGTTTCCCAACAAAACTTCAGCCTCTGCGTTCACGATCACTCTAGCTCCGTGTTTCATCCATGTTGTAGATTGGTTTCTTTAAATTCCTCTAAAATGGTGAGGGGAAGATATATATTATGTTATAACTGCTTTTAAACTGTACAATATATGATTTTTTGATTCATTCACAATTCCCACGAGCATCTACTGTTGACTTAGACCTTCCCTATTCGATGGAATAACCATGGTCAGTAAGATCTAGGCCTCAAGATCATCACTGATATCATGATTTTGGAGATTTAAAGATAGCATGTTCCTCTCGATGGACGACTCATTAGTATTGTGTCTACCACAATTTCTCTCCCAAATTTAAATTTGAAAATGGTTAATATTATAAAAAAGTGTAGTTCCTTCTATAGCAAGCTGTGGTTGACGTAAACGTGCAATTAATATTAAGTTTCATTGTTAACCTTAACCTTCGCAGGTGAAGGTTTCACACCTTAATTGAATCTACTGAAAAACATTAGCCTATAGGCTTGCTCCGTTAAACTTTATAGCCGTCTACTGAATGATATGAAAATTATTTCTCGGAATCTTCCTACACTCAAAAACAAAAAAAACTGCCATTGAAGTTGTAACCTAGAACTTTCTACCAGATCAAAAATTGTGACCTTCTCCAAATTGGTGACTCAAAATAATAAGGCTAGGTGGAAATTTTACGTATACCATCTCCATAACGCTATATCAATTGTGGTGCACACATTTATTCCCAAACAAATATAAATAGATTATAAAGCTCTCGCTAATACTCATATGGCATATACCATATTTGAGAACACCCGTAAAGTAGCACCATCCGGCCATTGACACTATACATCTGATTCAGAGGGGTATACATAAAATTATTCAGGGTTTGGGAGAGTTTTTTGAAAAAATAAATAGATTTCCAGTAATTTGTAGCTAATAGCTATAGGGCTATAGCTGATTTGAAATTGCGGTAAGATTTACGATGGTGTCTTATCTATTCTTTACGATGCATACTCTTCATTAAGTTATAGTGATATCAGAAATAAGTAATTATCACAACATTTAAATTTAGCCAAATTCAACTAGTTCTTCGCCATCTATAGCTAGAATGACTTCCTATATAAGACTTTATAGGTACTTATAGCGACATGACAAACTGTGTCATTCTATTAAATTGTTATAAAAATAGTCTGAGGCCAACAACTGCAATCAAAAACTTGTAAGTTATACTTCAATATTCCCTCAGATAGCTTATACTCAAGGCATATCAAGCTTACACGTACCTATATAGCTAACTAAAAGTCCTAGATATAGGATATTTCAATAGAGACAATACACATTGGACACCTAGTTTAGGTATTTTTTTGAACTATTGTAAGTTCCCCTTAATCTTCCCATATATTTCACATGATATGAATATTATGGCAGCACGAACTCTTTGAAATTATAATTAGACGGAATCTTATAATAGAAAGAAGTTGATCTTTAGTAGCTATAAAGTCAATTAAATCTTTTAACTATCATTATGTTATCTTTTACGGTTTTCTATATTCAATCATATTAATTATATGTTAAGCGATTTTTACTCATATAGAGTGATGCATATATTGATAGTTGATTAATTTGTTTCAACATCTTATCGGTTTAGGATTATATGATGCATAAGCATAACTATAGCTATATTCATATTTATATATTATTTGCTTATGGTGCAATCATGTTGGTTACAATTGCGATTTTACAGAATTATCTAGAGGCCAAGCTTACATTCGGTATCGTTTAACCTCCTCCTGCTCTCACGTTTACCGAAGTTTAAGACTCAAAAACCTACCTTCCAGCATGATATTTGAAGCAATTGGCTTTTAACTGTCGCCGAATGAAGATATTTGCCGATAATAATCAGTTTTGTTGTAAGTAATTTCAATTGGGATGCAGATCCTGTTGTGGTAGTGCTATACATAGAAATTAATCATAATTATAATCTGGAGTTCTTAAAATATAACATCAGTTTTTATATTATAAATTTTGATGCCTTCAAAGTTCAATGGTATTTTAGGTGTACATGCTGTTTTTTTAGTTGGACTATTTCTCCTTATTTATCTACTTTAAATAAAAATATTTACTCTTATTATGGTCATTTCACTTAATTTAGGCCATCTTTTGAAATGAATATTGAGCCTTACGATGCACTAATGTTCGGCCATAATTATACATAAGTATAGACCATTTAATGTAATAATTATTAAACCACCAATTAAGTAATGAATTCGGCCATATTTCAAACTAACTAATCAGCATCACCCAATTTCGCATGGCCAATGATTCAGTCATCGCACCCGAGAATAGCTAGTGATTAAAATAAGTGGAATGATACTACAGTAATAGTAATTTATCCTAATAGTAGGCCCAACAACATTATGTATCTTGGTACGGTATTTATGAGTCCATGACATCGATTTGATTTGTAACATGTTACTATTATAATTTCATAACTATGGTAGAGAGCAATGCTAACGAGCTCAAACTATTACTGTAAATCCGGTGATCGACAGGACTCTTAATAGAGCTTATAAAAAGAACTTGAACTGCATGTCTTTAATTATAATGTCGACAAGAGGTCGTGCGATTTTTTGGAGGTAAACTGGCTCTACCTATTATATATTTCATATATGGATTTGTAGTTGTTGATTCACAATTTCACACTTATATGAATCAGTATATTTATAGAAGTAACCACTATTCGAAATGCAGGCGATTGCAAGAGCAGGGCAAAATCTAGATAATAATTGATCATTATGTTTGGTATATACCTCTATGTAAGATCTTATGCGGTGATATTAAGACTCAAAAAAGTAAAAGAAAGAGTAGAAGACAACTGCTAAAAAGTCAATTGAAAATAATTATCACACCATTATTTACCTTAAACTGATGCTTAGGTTAAATATTTGATTGATTAGAATTAAGCTAGAGAAGTTAAAATTTATTGTGTACCACATAAGTTACCCCTAATTCTTTGAACATCAAACTTTATACGATCGAAATCAATTATAAAGCCTGTACTTACATGTACTAAAAACGGTAATACATTTACAGCTTCAGTTATACTTAAGTATACATTTATATTAACCGTATATACAAGTATAAGGCCTTATAAGTATAGGATATTCTATTCTTATTCTTATGATTATTATGTAGATGTAAGTATAGCTATAGTAGGTTAATATTAGCTACAGTCATTGTGCAATATATATTATGGACCCATAAATATAGCAATTAGAAATTATGTGACTTAAGCTATTTCTAAATTATATACTTCTAATCTTTTGATGGAAATTTCATTGCCCTTTCAATTTTGAAGTCTATAATTTGTGTATCATTACATGTACAATTGATCTATTCAATTTTTGAGAATTATCCTTTATTTTGTTGTTTCTTATTTTCTCACATTAATGTTTCCATGATCATGTAATTAATCTCCCAGTCATTGAGTTTAGCGCTGTATCTATCTTTTAAGCTTAAGTCTAAACAATTCAATTTATCAATAGAATTCTACTTATATCCATGTATACGAAGATCTTGATTCAAGGTTAATATAACCTCTGCTAAGATGGATATATCATAATAATGATTGATGAATTTCAAATATCGAGCTCTTGCCGATCATCTAAATGTGGTAGTAGAATATTATGTATAACATAGTAAAAGAAAAGTACATAAATCTTATATGTATGAGATCAATGCTGGAGTAGGGTTCTATTTCAGTAGAAAATATATTGTCGAGTATTGAACGGGAATTTAGTAAGAGATTCATGATATCGATGCTCTCATCTTCATATAGGATAATACACCTATCCATAAAGTTGAAATCACGATGATCAATTGGTTTCATGGAAAGGATATAAGCTTATAATTCAATTACAATTTTGTAACATCACATCTTATGATTTTATATGTATGCATATTTTATAACTACCCACAATTGTAAGGCTTAGATTTGGTTTATTAACTTATACAGTTATAAGGTGTAACTACATAATTTATAATCAGGTTCCAAGCTTATAAGCTTACTCGTATATCTATAATTGAACTATGGGTGCTTATCGTATTCCGCTACCTTTTTTCAAGTAGGAATAAGGAGATAAACAAACAAGGTTTATTGTCTTTATATATATTATATGGTATGTAAATTATCACTTATGATCAATATCAATCTCTCGGATCTATATAAATGCCCTTATTGGTTCCTTTATTTTGTACTATTGTATTTGACGACAATAAGATGGAGTAAAAGACTCCAGTACTAGAATGCTGAATTCAAGTCTTTTTTTACTCATATAAAAACATCATTAATTTTTATTTATTCTCCGTATTCAGATTGCACTGAGATAAATAGAATTATAAACAATTTCCCAATGCGGCAGATAATCAGAGCACTTAAGATTATACCTTCTAGTAAGAGGAAGTTGCCCGTACTTAGTGGCTCAAGGGAGTTGTGGGGGCTGAGGGAACATCGAGGGAGATGATATCAGCGTGTATAGGACTTGTTGTGGACCATTATGTCTCGTTTTTTTGGAGAAGCCAGAAAATGTACCCCGTTTTTCAATCAGGGCTGGATTCGACTTGCTTAACCACTTGACTTCACTATGAACTCCAAGCTACATGTCATAACTGAGAATAACAGCATGCTTTGCCTCATAGATCAACCCTCATGTTATTCTTCTTTATTTATATATTTATTACATATGTTATATAAACTAGAACAATGCCCAACAGTGTGTGGCTATGGTAATTTATAATCTCGAATTTTTCTATTAGCTGTAGACTGTAATTATATAATTTATTAACTTATGCATATCTTTACAATCATGCAAGGATTATCTTGGGTAATGTCTTACTTAATTAAGGAGATGGGCTCAAGGGAAATGATCTATTTAAATTTGTATGTTATTCAAGATTAGTTTAAATTACTCTTTCGAAAAGTAATTGAATAAATATAGCATTATAAGTTAGATGACTAAAACTCAATGTATATAAAAAGAGAAAGAGTACCATAGTGTTTACGCCGCAATATTTTAGCCGCGATTAGCATAATATTATAGCCATACACACACACACGTGATATTGATGATATTTTTTCTTCGTTTAAACCTTAATTGCAGGTAAAAATAATAATTCCACTCAAATAACTAATTATTTTTATACAGAGGATGCTTAAGCTGTCTTATATAGATTAGCTACATCTTATGTAGCTAATTACCTATTGATCCTTACTGCAGCAAATCTTGATATAATATCTCTTCTCTTTACATGTGATTTATAATTAAAATTATATGATGCTGTAATTTTTATCTATTCTTTCACAATTTATTCCTCAAATTTGATTATCACAGATAATCACACCTACACCGGTTAGATACTCATTAACTAGCTAATTATATAAGTATAAGTATAAGTATTATGGATATATTTTTATACATATTTGAGTAAAATGGAGTCTTTTATTGTAAATTTAATAATGATTATTATGAAATATTTGCAGAAAGACTTAAGATTGAACCACCGCGGTCGGAATATATCTACAAGTTCGAGAATTGCATATGCTATAGCTAGTTAGAGCTATAATAGCTAGCTATAACGATACTTTTGATGGAAGCTGCAGTACACTTTTTTCCACTTATATTTTCTGATCCGGAGATAATCTCCAATTGCTATGAATATAACCATATAATTACTAATTAGCTATATTTAGTTATATTCAGTTAAATGGATATTTAAAATTTTGATCTTTATTAGCATATAACAATATTCTACACATGCGTACGATTTCAGTTTAAATTTAATATTAGTGAAATCAATTTTGTGTACTATTATTACGTTAATCAGTTGATTGAAATCCAGAAATTCAAGTGTGATTTCTACCCCTGCGATTGAGATTCCAAGCCTTTGTTTGTATTCAAGTTCTAATCCAAATTCACGATTGGAATGAAGTTCAATCTTACTTCTAGTAGCTACTACCATAAATAGGACCATAAAATTATATATCATAACTATTTAGTTATCTGGAGCCGATGTATAGTGGCATAGTCAAAATAAGAGCTTGAATAATAGAAACATTACAGATAGAAGGTCGTAGATGTAAGCATTGTATCTTCTAATCAGTCAAGTTCACGATCTGAGCTGTGATTGGTTAAGATAGAGGATGCTTCAACTATTATTGTGGAAACGTTGAGATAATTTTTCCAGAAGGGACCAAACTATTAAAATATTAGAAACATTGTACGAGCACATATATGCAACTGCACATACGCATTCTACACGTATAGTTAGGACATTTGCAATTCATATTGCAAAAAAGCTCGCTAATCAGGTAGTTTAATCAAAATTACAACAAAGTAGAACGTTTTATAAACTTTCAACAAAACTAGATATTAATAAAGAAAAACATCCAGTCATAAATTATTGGAGGCCAAAAAGCACCCTCTTTCAGTAAATTTCCCTTTAAGGGTATCGATTACCCCAACTCAGTAATTGGTTTCCTCGTATTAACACTATTATTCAATTGTCAAATCAGAAGGTTCCCTTTGATAGCTCCATTCCCTTACTTATGTACGCTCACTATATTGATTGCGGAGTAAAAATGTCTCACAAACGAAGAGTTTGTGGGCTGTACTGGTTTTGATTTAGAAGTTTCCACATTGAGAAGTACTGATATTTGCAGATTATATGCATAGAAATCGAATTGCAAGCATTAGTAAGGTACCGATTAATACATAACGAGAAAAAATCAACTCAGGAGCCGATTCCTAATTATAGATACAGGTAGTCTTTATAAACCGCTTAAGATCCTCTTCAATTCAATAACTATATCTTGTTCTCATCTTCAATTGAAAAAAGGATCTTACCATCCATTTACTGCATTCGTTTTCTTCTATAATTACAATTGATCCAGAGAATAATGAAACTTCTCAACCCTTCACTTTTCGCAGCGGTTGCTCTTATTAGTTCCGTTTCTGCTGACAGTCAACTATTCTCGAATAATACTGTTACTTCCCACACAACTGAATATGTCACAACAACAAGTGTAGTTGTCACTGAATACACTACATACTGCCCAACGGCTACAACTTTCACTGAAAATAGTCAAGTCTATACTGCAACTGGTGAAACTACCATCACTGTTACAAACTGTCCATGCACCATACAAACTGAAGTTACCAAAACCACCGTTTTAACAAATGGTGAGACAATTCCAACCACTTCTTTGATTACGGGTTCCACCGAGTCAGAAACAGCCGCTCCAGGTAGTACGGAGCAAACAACTGCTTCTGCTGGTACTGAGCCTGTTTCATCCAGTGTCCCTGTAACTGAAGAATCTTCTTATGTCACTTATACCGCTACTAGTGAAACTGTTGTCGAAACACTTACTACTTACTGTTCCGCTCCTACAACTATTGTAACAAATGGTGCAACTTATACTGTCACATCTGCAGGAACTGTTACAATCACAGACTGTCCTTGTACTGCCAAAACTACTTTCGAGACAAGCAGTGTTGCAACAACCCCAGTTGATGTTACAACCACTCCAGCAGTTGAAACTACCCCAGCCGGTGCTACAACCTCTCCTGCTGATGATGTTACTTCTTATAGCACTTACGCTGTTAGTACCGAAGCTACTGTTACTGTATTTACTACCTATTGTCCTGAACCAACAACCATCACAACTAATGGTAAGACTTACCCAATTACTTCTGCAGGTTCTGTCACAGTTGTTGATACTATTCCTACTATCTATCAGACTAGTACTCCAGTCACTCAAGGTACCACTGCTCCAGCTGAAGTTACTGAAGGTACTGCTACTGCTGAAGGCTCTTCAGTTGAAGGAACTTCATACAACACTTTCACTGTTAGTACCCATGCTACTGTAACTTTATT